>JAJNNQ010000386.1:0-60060 GCA_027886175.1 Phylloscopus collybita
TGGGAGGGTTTTTTGGGTTTTTTTGGGTGATTTTTTGTGTTTTTTTGGGTGGATTTTTTTGTGGATTTTTCGTGGTGTTTTTTGGGGGTTTTTTTGGGTGGATTTTTTGGGGTTTTTGGGGGTTTTAGGTGAATTTTTTGTGGTTTTTGGTAGATTTTTTGGGGTGTTTTTGTGGTTTTTGGGTGGGTTTTTTGGGTGGATTTTTTGAGGTTTTTCGGTGGATTTTTGGGGGTTTTCGGGTGGATTTTTTGGGTTTTTTTGGGGGGGTTTTGGGGGTTTTTGGGTGGATTTTTTGGGGTGTTTTTTGGTCTTTTTGGGTGGATTTTTTGGGTTTTTGGGTGGATTTTTGGGGTTTTTTTGGGGGTGTTTTGGGAGTTTTTGGGGTTTTTTGGGGTGTTTTGGGGTTTTTTGGATGGATTTTGGGTGGATTTTTTGGGTTTTTGGGTGGATTTTTTGGGTTTTTTTGGGTGGATTTTTGGGGTGTTTTTTGGGTTTTTTGGCTGGATTTTTTGGGGTTTTTGGGTGGATTTTTGGGGTTTTTTTTTGGGGGTGTTTTGGGGAGTTTTTGGGGTTTTTTGGGGTGTTTTGGGGTTTTTTGGATGGATTTTGGGTGGATTTTTTGGGTTTTTGGGTGGATTTTTTGGGGTTTTTTTGGGTGGATTTTTGGGGTTTTTGGGTGGATTTTTTGAGGTTTTTTGGGTGGATTTTTTGTGGTTTTTTTGGGGGGTGTTTTGGGGAGTTTTTTGGGGGTTTTTTGGGGGCTCTCACCACCCCGCTGCAGCGCAGCAGCGCCGCCCCGTTGGCGGCTCCCAGGGCCCGGCTGGCGAAGCCCAGGAGCTCCTTTGGGTGGGGTTTTTGGGGTTTTTTGGTGGATTTTTTGGGGTTTTTCTGGGAGGTTTTTTGGGGGGTTTTAGGTGAATTTTTTGTGGTTTTTTGGTAGATTTTTTGGCGTGTTTTTTGTGGTTTTGGGGTGGGTTTTTTGGGTGGATTTTTTTGGGGTTTTTGGGTGGATTTTTTGGGTTTTTTTTGGGTGGATTTTTTGGGGTTTTTGGTGGATTTTTCGTGGTGTTTTTTGGGGGGTTTTGGGTGAATTTTTTGGGGTTTTTTGGGTGGATTTTTGAGGTTTTTGGGTGGATTTTTTTGGGGTTTTTTTGGGTGGAGTTTTTGGGGTTTTTTAGGTGAATTTTTTGTGGTTTTGGTGGATTTTTTGGCCTGTTTTTTGTGGTTTTTGGGTGGGTTTTTTTGGGTGGATTTTTTGAGGTTTTTGGGTGGGTTTTTTGGGTTTTTTTGGTGGATTTTTTGGGGGTTTTGGGTGGATTTTTTGGGTTTTTTGGTGGATTTTTCGTGGTGTTTTTTGGGGGTTTTTGGGTGGATTTTTTGGGTTTTTGGGTGGATTTTTTGATTTTTCTGGGAGGTTTTTTGGGGGGTTTTAGGTGAATTTTTTGTGGTTTTTGGTAGATTTTTTGGCGTGTTTTTTGTGGTTTTTGGGTGGGTTTTTTGGGTGGATTTTTGGGGTTTTTGGGTGGATTTTTGGGTGGATTTTTTGGGGTTTTTCTGGGGGTTTTAGGTGAATTATTTGTGGTTTTTGGTGGATTTTTTGGGGTTTTTTGGGGGGAGTTTTTGGGGTTTTTTTGGGTGGATTTTTTGGGTTTTTTGGTGGATTTTTTGAGGTTTTTGGGTGGATTTTTTGGGGTGTTTTTTGGGTTTTTTGGTGGATTTTTGGGGGGGTTTGGGGAGTTTTTGGGTGGATTTTTTGGGGTTTTTTTGGGTTTTTTGGGTGGATTTTTTGAGGTTTTTGGGTGGATTTTTCTTTTGTTTTTTGGTGGATTTTTTGGGGTGTGTTTTGGTTTTTTTGGGTGGATTTTTTGAGGTTTTTGGGTGGATTTTTGGGGTTTTTTGGGTGGATTTTTGGGGTTTTTTTGGGGGGTTTTGGGGAGTTTTTGGGGGTTTTTGGGTGGATTTTTTGGGGTTTTTGGTAGATTTTTTTGGCGTGTTTTTTGTGGTTTTTGGGTGGGTTTTTTGGGTGGATTTTTTGAGGTTTTTGGGTGGATTTTTGGGGGTTTTCGGGTGGATTTTTTGGGTTTTTTTTGGTGATTTTTTGGGGGTTTTTTTGTGGATTTTTTTTGGTTTTTGGGTGGATTTTTTGGGGGCTTTGGGTGGATTTTTTGGGGGTTTGGGGTGAATTTTTGGGGTTTTTTGGGTAGATTTTTGGGGGGTTTTGGGGTGAATTTTTGGGGTTTTTTGGGTAGATTTTTGGGGGGTTTTGGGTGGATTTTTGGGGTTTTTTTGGTGGATTTTTTGGGGTTTTTTTTGGCGTTTTGGGTGGGGTTTTTGGGGTTTTTTTGGTGGATTTTTTGGGGTTTTTTGGGGGGGTTTTGGGGGTTTTTGGGTGGATTTTTTGGGGTGTTTTTTGGTCTTTTTGGGGTGGGTTTTTTGGGTGGATTTTTTGGGGTTTTTGGGTGGATTTTTGGGGGTTTTCGGGTGGATTTTTTGGGGTTTTTGGGTGGATTTTTTGGGTTTTTCTGGGAGGTTTTTTGGGGGGTTTTAGGTGAATTTTTTGTGGTTTTTGGTAGATTTTTTGGCGTGTTTTTTGTGGTTTTTGGGTGGGTTTTTTGGGTGGATTTTTTGGGGTTTTGGGTGGATTTTTTGGGTTTTTTTGGGTGGATTTTTTGGGGTTTTTGGTGGATTTTTCGTGGTGTTTTTTGGGGGGTTTTGGGTGAATTTTTTGGGGTTTTTTGGGTGGATTTTTTGAGGTTTTTGGGTGGATTTTTTGGGGTTTTTTTGGGTGGAGTTTTTGGGGTTTTTTAGGTGAATTTTTTGTGGTTTTTGGTAGATTTTTTGGCGTGTTTTTTGTGGTTTTTGGGTGGGTTTTTTGGGTGGATTTTTTGAGGTTTTTGGGTGGGTTTTTTTGGGGTTTTTTTTGGTGGATTTTTTGGGGGTTTTGGGTGGATTTTTTGGGTTTTTTTGGTGGATTTTTCGTGGTGTTTTTTGGGGGTTTTTGGGTGGATTTTTTGGGGTTTTTGGGTGGATTTTTTTGGATTTTTCTGGGAGGTTTTTTGGGGGGTTTTAGGTGAATTTTTTGTGGTTTTTGGTAGATTTTTTGGCGTGTTTTTTGTGGTTTTTGGGTGGGTTTTTTGGGTGGATTTTTTGGGGTTTTTGGGTGGATTTTTTGGGTGGATTTTTTGGGGTTTTTCTGGGGGGTTTTAGGTGAATTTATTTGTGGTTTTTGGTGGATTTTTTGGGGTTTTTTGGGGGGAGTTTTTTGGGGTTTTTTTGGGTGGATTTTTTGGGTTTTTTGTGGATTTTTTGAGGTTTTTGGGTGGATTTTTTGGGGTGTTTTTTGGGTTTTTTGGGTGGATTTTTGGGGGGGTTTGGGGAGTTTTTGGGTGGATTTTTTGGGGTTTTTTTGGGTTTTTTGGTGGATTTTTTGAGGTTTTTGGGTGGATTTTTCTTTTGTTTTTTGGTGGATTTTTTGGGGTGTGTTTTGGTTTTTTTGGGTGGATTTTTGAGGTTTTTGGGTGGATTTTTGGGGTTTTTTGGGTGGATTTTTGGGGTTTTTTTGGGGGGGTTTTGGGGAGTTTTTGGGGTTTTTGGGTGGATTTTTTGGGGTTTTTGGTAGGATTTTTTGGCGTGTTTTTTGTGGTTTTTGGGTGGGTTTTTTGGGTGGATTTTTTGAGGTTTTTGGGTGATTTTTGGGGGTTTTCGGGTGGATTTTTTGGGGTTTTTTTTTGGTGGATTTTTTGGGGGTTTTTTGTGGATTTTTTTTGGTTTTTGGGTGGATTTTTTGGGGGCTTTGGGTGGATTTTTGGGGGTTTGGGGGTGAATTTTGGGGTTTTTTGGGGTAGATTTTTGGGGGGTTTTGGGGTGAATTTTTGGGGTTTTTTGGGTAGATTTTTGGGGGGTTTTTGGTGGATTTTTGGGGTTTTTTTGGTGGATTTTTTGGGGTTTTTTTGGCGTTTTGGGTGGGGTTTTTGGGGTTTTTTTGGTGGATTTTTTGGGGTTTTTTGGGGGGGGTTTTGGGGTTTTTGGGTGGATTTTTTGGGGTGTTTTTTGGTCTTTTGGGGTGGGTTTTTTGGTGGATTTTTTGGGGTTTTTGGGTGGATTTTTGGGGGTTTTCGGGTGGATTTTTTGGGGTTTTTGGGTGGATTTTTTGGGGTTTTTTTGGGGGGGGTTTTGGGGAGTTTTTGGGGTTCTTTGGGGGCTCTCACCACCCCTCTGCATCGCAGCAGCGCCGCCCCGTTGGCGGCTCCCAGGGCCCGGCTGGCGAAGCCCAGGAGCTCCTTTGGGTGGGGTTTTTGGGGTTTTTTTGGTGGATTTTTTGGGGTTTTGGGTGATTTTTTGAGGTTTTTTGGGGGAGTTTTTTGGGGTTTTTTTTTGGGTTTTTGGGTGGATTTTTGGGAGTTTTTTTTGGGTGGATTTTTGAGGTTTTTGGGTGGATTTTTTTGGGGTGTTTTTTGGTTTTTTTGGGTGGATTTTTTGAGGTTTTTGGGTGGATTTTTGGGGTTTTTTGGGTGGATTTTTGGGGTTTTTTTGGTGGATTTTTTGGGGTTTTTTGGGGGGGGGTTTGGGGAGTTTTTGGGGGTTTTTGGGTGATTTTTTGGGGTGTTTCTGGTCTTTTTGGTGGATTTTTTGAGGTTTTTGGGTGGATTTTTGGTGGATTTTTTGGGGTTTTTTTGGGGGGGTTTTTTTGGGGAGTTTTTGGGGGTTTTTTGGGGCTCTCACCACCCCGCTGCAGCGCAGCAGCGCCGCCCCGTTGGCGGCTCCCAGGGCCCGGCTGGCGAAGCCCAGGACGTGCTCCTGCTGCCGCGCGCCCGGCTCAGCGCCCGCTGCCGCCGCTCCAGCCGCGCCCGCCGGCCCTGCACCGCCCGCTGCCAAGGGGACAAAGTGTCACTGAGTGTCACCACAGTGTCACTGAGTGTCACTGAGTGTCACTGAGTGTCACTGAGTGACAGCAAAGTGACAGCTGCCGCCGCTCCAGCCGCGCCCGCCGGCCCTGCACCGCCCGCTGCGGGGACACAGAGTGTGTCACTGTCACTGAGTGCCACCCCAGTTGTCACTGAGTGTCACCGAGTGTCACTGAGTGTCACTGAGTGCCACCACAGTGTCACTGAGTGACAGCAAGGGGTCACACAGTGGACAGCTGCCGCCGCTCCAGCCGCGCCCGCCGGCCCTGCACCGCCCGCTGCGGGGACACACAGAGTGTCACTGTCACCAAGTGCCACCAGAGTGAGGGGTCACACAGTGACAGCTGCCACCGCTCCAGCCGTGCCCGCCGGCCCTGCACCGCGCGCTGCGGGGACACAGAATGTCACCAGGGTGCCACAAAGTGTCACCAAAGTGTCACCAGGGTGCCACAAAGTGTCACCAAAGTGTCACCAGAGTGACAGCAAAGTGGCACCAGAGTGACAGCAAAGTGGCACCAGAGTGTCGCCAAAGAGTCACCAAAGTGTCAGCGAGGTGTGACCAAAGTGTCACCAAAGTGTCACCAGGGTGCCACTGAGGTGTCACTGAAGTATCACCAAGGTGTCACCAAAGTGCCGCCAAGGGGTCACCAAAGCGTCACGAAAGTGTCACCAGGGCGTGACCAAACGGTCACCAAGGGGTCAGCAAAGTGCCACCAAAGTGTCACCAAAGTGTCACCAGGGTGCCACCAAGGTGTCACTAAAATATCACCAAGGTGTCACCGAAGTGTCACCAAAATGTCACCAGGGTGCCACCAAGGTGTCACCAAAGTGTCACCAAAATGTCACCAAGGGGTCACCAAGGTGTCACCAAAGTGGCAACAAAGTGTGATCAAACTGTCACCAAGGTGCCACCAAAGTGTCACCAAGGTATCATGAAAGTGTCACGAAAGTGTGACCAAAGTGTCACCAAAGTGTGACCAAGGGGTCACCAAGGGGTCACCAAAGTGTCCCCAAAGTGTCCCCAAAGTGCCACCAGGGCTGTGACGGCCCGGGCAGCATCACCGCGGTGCCCCCGAGGCTGGCAGTGTCACTGTGGTGCCACCAGGGCTGTGATGTCTCCGGGGCTGGCAGTGTCCCCGCGGTGCCACCAGCCTGGGCAGTGTCACTGAGACTGTGATGTCCCCCTGTCCCTGTCCCTGTCAGTGTCCCTGTCCCCTGTCCCTGTCAGTGTCCCCTGTCCCTGTCAGTGTCCCAAGGCTGTCCCCTGTCCCCTCTCCCTGTCAGTGTCCCCAAGGCTGTCCCCTGTCCCTGTCCCCAAGGCTGTCCCCTGTCCCCAAGGCTGTCCCCTGTCCCCTGTCCCTGTCCGTGTCCCCTCTCCCCGTCAGTGTCCCCAAGGCTGTCCCCTGTCCCCTGTCCCTGTCAGTGTCCCCTGTCCCCTGTCCCCTGTCAGTGTCCCCAAGGCTGTCCCCTGTCCCCAAGGCTGTCCCTGTCAGTGTCCCCTGTCCCCTGTCCCTGTCCCCAAGGCTGTCCCCTGTCCCTGTCCCCTGTCCCCGTCAGTGTCCCCAAGGCTGTCCCCAAGGCTGTCCCCTGTCCCTGTCAGTGTCCCCAAGGCTGTCCCCTGTCCCCTGTCCCTGTCCCTGTCCCCAAGGCTGTCCCCTGTCCCCTGTCAGTGTCCCCAAGGCTGTCCCCTGTCCCTGTCCCCTGTCCCCTGTCCCACCTGGGCGTCCCCCAGCAGCTCCTGGGCTCGCTGGTTCAGCTCCCGCATCACCTGCAGCACGGCCACCTTCACCTGCACCTGCAGCCGCTGCTGCGCCGCCGCCGCCCGGCCCAGCCTGGGGGGGGGCACCAAAGGGGGTCAGGGGGGGCACCATGGGGGGGTCAGGGGGGGCACCATGGGGGGGTCAGGGGGGCAAAGGGGGCACCCAGGGGGGGTCAGGGGGGGTCAGGGGGGTCAGGGGGGCACCAAGGGGGGGTCAGGGGGGCACCCAGGGGGGGTCAGGGGGGTCAGGGGGCACCAAGGGGGGTCAGGGGGGTCAGGGGGCACCAAGGGGGGGTCAGGGGGGCACCATGGGGGGGTCAGGGGGCACCCAGGGGGGTCAGGGGCATTTTTTGGGACATTGGGGACACAAAGCAGGCGGGGGTGGTTAGGGAGGTTTTGGGGGGGGTCAGGGGGCACCAAGGGGCACAAAGGGGGGGTCAGGGGGCACCCAGGGGGGGTCAGGGGGCACCAAGGGGGGGTCAGGGGGGTCAGGGGGCACCCAGGGGGGTCAGGGGGGTCAGGGGGGTCAGGGGGGCACCCAGGGGGGTCAGGGGGGGCACCCAGGGGGGGTCAGGGGGGCACAGAGGGGGGGTCAGGGGCATTTTTGGGACATTGGGGACACAAAGCAGCGGGGGGGTGGTTAGGGAGGTTTTTGGGGGGGTCAGGGGGGCACCCAGGGGGGGTCAGGGGGGTCAGGGGGGCAGCAAGGTGGGGTCAGGGGGGTCAGGGGGCACCCAGGGGGGGGTCAAGGGGGCACCCAGGGGGGGTCAGGGGCATTTTGGGGACATTGGGGACACAAAAGGGGGGGGGGGGGCGGGGGGCAGGGAGGTTTTGGGGGGGTCACAGGGCACCCAGGGGGGGGTCAGGGTGGATTTTGGGGGGCTCAGGGGGCACCCAGGGGGGACAGGGGGCATTTTGGGAGGTCAAGGGCACAAAGGGGGGGTCAGAGGGCACCGAGGAGGGGTCAGGGGAGGTTTTGGGGATGCAAGGGGGGGGGTCAGGGGGTACCCAGGGGAGGTTGGGGGGGCATTTGGGGGGCACCCGGGGGGGTCAGGGGGTGGTTTGGGGGCTCAGGGTGGATTTTGGGGCTCAGTGGATATTTTGGGGGGCTCAGGGTTCATTTTTGGGGGGCTCAGGGTTCATTTTTGGGGGGCTCAGGATGGGTTTGGGGGTCAGTGGATATTTTGGGGGGCTCAGGGTGGATTTTGGGGGGCTCAGGGTGGGTTTTGGGGGGCTCAGGGGGCTCAGGGTGGATTTTGGGGGGCTCAGGGGACATTTAGGATATTTTAGGACACTCACTGGCCGCGCAGCTGGCGGCTGCAGCGCTGCAGGGCGCCGTGGGTACAATGGGGGGCTCAGGGGATATTTTGGGGGGCTCAGGGTGGATTTTGGGGGGCTCAGGGGACATTTAGGATATTTTAGGACACTCACTGGCCGCGCAGCTGGCGGCTGCAGCGCGCCGTGGGTACCATGGGGGGCTCGGGTTGGGATTTTGGGGCTCAGGGTGGATTTGGGGGGCTCAGGGTGGATTTTGGGGGGCTCAGGGTGGATTTTGGGGGGCTCAGTGGATATTTTGGGGGGGCTCAGGGTGGGTTTAGGATATTTTAGGACACTCACTGGCCGCGCAGCTGGCGGCTGCAGCGCTGCAGGGCGCCGTGGGTACAATGGGGGGCTCACAGGATATTTTGGGGGGCTCAGTGGATATTTTGGGGGCTCAGGGTGGATTTTGGGGGTCAGTGGATATTTTGGGACACTCACTGGCCGCGCAGCTGGCGGCTGCAGCGCTGCAGGGCGCCGTGGGTACAATGGGGGGCTCAGTGGATATTTTGGGGGCTCAGTGGATATTTTGGGGGGCTCAGGGTGGATTTTGGGGGTCAGTGGATATTTTGGGGGCTCAGGGACACTCACTGGCCGCGCAGCTGGCGGCTGCAGCGCTGCAGGGCGCCGTGGGTACCATGGGGGGCTCAGGGTGGATTTTGGGGGGCTCAGGGTGGGTTTTGGGGGGCTCAGGGTGGGTTTTGGGGGGCTCAGGGTGGGTTTTGGGGGGCTCAGGGGGCTCAGGGTGGATTTTGGGGGGCTCAGGGTGGGTTTTGGGGGGCTCAGGGTGGATTTTGGGGGGCTCAGGGACACTCACTGGCCGCGCAGCTGGCGGCTGCAGCGCTGCAGGGCGCCGTGGCGCTGGCGCAGGCGCTGCAGCAGCGAGGAGAGCAGCGAGCGGTGCTGCCGGACGGCCTCGTCCAGGGGCTGCCAGCTGGGGAGGGAAACGGGGAAAGTCAGAGAGAAATGAGAGAGAAATGGGGAAAATCAGAGAGAAATCCGAGAGAAATCCGAGAGAAATCCGAGAGAAACGGGGAAAATCAGGGAGAAATGGGGAAAATCTGAGAAAAATGGGGAAAATCAGAGAGAAACGGGGAAAATCAGAGAGAAATGGGGAGAAATCAGAGAGAAATCCGAGAGAAATCAGAGAGAAATCAGAGAGAAATCCGAGAGAAATCCGAGAGAAACGGGGAAAATCAGAGAGAAATCAGAGAGAAATGGGGAGAAATGGGGAGAAATGGGGAGAAATGAGAGAGAAACGGGGAGAAATCAGAGAGAAATGGGAAAATCAGAGAGAAATGGGGAGAAATGGGGAGAAATGGGGAGAAATCAGAGAGAAATGGGAAAATCAGAGAGAAATGGGGAAAAATGGGGAGAAATAGGGAAAATCTGAGAGAAATGGGGAGAAATCAGAGAGAAATGGGGAGAAATCAGAGAGAAATGGGGAAAATCAGAGAGAAATGGGGAAAAGTGAGAGAGAAATGGGAAAATCAGAGAGAAACGGGGGGAAATGGGGGAGAAATCAGAGAGAAATGGGGAGAAATGAGAGAGAAATGGGGAAAAATGGGGAAAAATGGGGAAAAATGGGGAAATCAGAGAGAAATGGGGGAAAATGGGGAAATCAGAGAGAAATGGGGGAAAATGGGGAGAAATGGGGAAAAATGGGGAAAATCAGAGAGAAATGGGGAAAAATGGGGAGAAATGGGGAAAAGTGAGAGAGAAACGGGGAAAAATGGGGAGAAATCAGAGAGAAATGGGAGAAATCAGAGAGAAACGGGGAAAAATCAGAGAGAAACGGGGAAAAATGGGGAAAAGTGAGAGAGAAATGGGAAAATCAGAGCGAAACGGGGGGAAATGGGGAGAAAATGGGGGAAAATCAGAGAAAATGGGGGAAATGGGGAGAAATGGAGAAAAGAGAGAGAGCGATGGGGGGAATGGGGAAAAAGGAAAACGAAAGGGAAAGAGAGAGAGAAAGAAAAAGAGACCGGAGAGAAACAGGAAAAACCAATGAAAAAGAAAAAGAAAAAAAAAAAGAAAGAAGAACAGAAAAACAAAAAGGAAAAGGAAAAGGAGAAAAAAAAAAGGAAAAGGAAAAGGAAAAGGAGAAAAAGGAAAACAAAAAAAAAGAAAAGCAAAAAGAAAGAAAAAGGAAAAAAAAGAAAAAAAAAGGGAAAAAAAAGAAGGGAAAAAATAAAAGAGAAAAAAAAAAGAAATTGAAAACAGAAAAAAAGGAAAAAAAAAAAGAAAAGCAAAACAAAAAAAGAAAAAAGGTAAGGAAGAAAGAAAAAAGAAGAAAAAAAAAAAGGAAAAAGAAAAAAAGAAGAGAAAGAGAAAAAGAAAAAAGAAAAAAGAAAAACGAAAAAAGAAAAGCCAACAGGAGCCGGCAGAGCCAGGGCAGGCAGAGCAGCCGAAGTTGGGAGCAAACGGGGAGGGCAAAGCAGAATGAAGTTCATCAGCTCATCAACCATTAATCAGCTAATTAATCCTCATTAAGCACCGATCAGCTAATCAGCTTGGTAACCGCCTTCAAGGGGTTCAGGTAACAAACTCATTGAATCCTTGATTACTTTAATTGCATCAGGTCTCACCCAACGAAAAGGCTTTGGACGCCCTTAATTACTGTGTGAGCTAATTAATAAAATAAATAAGCTAATTAATTACTTATTAAGCAAAATAATGAAATTAATTATGGATTCCACCAGAAGTTTGACCAATCTGAGTGAAACCAAATAAAAACTCGGCAAAAATAATGAACAGAACTAATTAATTAAGGCTGATTAACAATCAAATTAATTCAAGAAAACCAGAGCAAAACCTGGCAAAAATAGTGAACAAAACTAATCAATAAAGGCTAATTAAAAGCGAAATTAATTTTAAAAAAACCCCGAGCAAAAGTTGGCAAAAATAATAAACAAAGTTTAGTTAAGGCTGATGAAAATCTAAATTAATTTAAATTAACAATAACATCGTTAATTGGTTCGCCAGTGATCAGCTCTCTCCAGTTCCAGCCGCTCCACTCTGCTAATTAATTTTCATAATTCATTTAACAATTAATAACAATTTCTAATAATGTCAACAATAACTAATAACTAACATTAATTTTAAAAACAAATAATAATCACAATACTTACTAATAATTTAATAATAATTAATAATAATTAGTAATAGTTAATGATAATTAATAATAATAAATGTAATCATTAATAACCTCCCTCAACCCCTCAGCACCCGCCCAGCTAACGATAACCTTTGCTCATAAAATCACTAATTAATTCCCAAGAGTAACTAATTAACCTGCAGGCCAACTCCAATCACCAATTAGCCCAATCAATTAATTAAAGCCGTGAATTAACTAATGAAGCCTGGCTGAGCGGGCACCCTTGCACTCAGCCCAAACCCCCATTCCCACCCAGCCCGGAGGAGTTTTCCCAGAGCAATTAGCGCTTCCCAGCTGATTAGGGCTGGTTAATTATGCAAATGAGGGGGCGGGACTCACGGGTGGTGGCGGTGGGCGGGGCCCAGGTGGCAGCGCGGGCAGGTGAGGGCGGCGCAGGAGGCGCAGAAGAGCGAGAGCGGCTCCGGGGGGTGCGCGGGGCACGGCCCGGGAACGGAGTCCGGGGAGTCTGGGGAGAGAAACCGGGATTGGGGTTTGGGATTGGGGGATTTGGGGTTTGGGGTTTGGGGACAGAGAGCGGCTCCGGGGAGTGCGCGGGGCACGGCCCGGGAACCGAGCCTGGAACTGGGGAGTCTGGGGAGAGAGACCGGGATTGGGGGATTTGGGATTGGGGGAATTGGGGTTTGGGGGTTGGGATTGGGGGATTTGGGATTGGGGGGTTTGGGATCTGGGACTGGGGGATTGGGGGGTTTGGGATTGGGGGGTTTGGGGTTGGGGACAGAGAGCGGCTCCGGGGGGTGGGAGGGGCACAGCCCCGGGAACGGGAACCAGCACCGAGCCCGGTACCGGGGAGCCCGGGGAGAGACATGGGGATGGGATTTGGGGATTGGGATTTGGGGACATGGGAATATGGGAACGTGGGAATGGGGGAATGGGGGAATGGGAATGGGAATAGGAATGGGGGAACAGGAATGGGAATAGGATTGGGGGATTTGGGAATAGGACTGGAAATGGGGGAATGGGAATTGGGATGGCAATGGTAGAGGGTGATGGCACAGGGAACAGGGTGGGGATGGCACCAGGACATCACTGGGAGAGGGCCCAGAATAGCACCAGGAATGGAACTGGGAATGGAGCTGGGAATGGAGCTGGGATCACTGACAGGGACGGAGCTGGGATCTCTGACAGGGATGGAGCTGGGATCACTGACAGGGACGGAGCTGGGATCACTGACAGGGACGGAGCTGGGATCACAGCAGGGACGGAGCTGGGATCTCTGACAGGGACGGAGCTGGGATCTCTGACAGGGACGGAGCTGGGATCACAGCAGGGACGGAGCTGGGATCTCTGACAGGGACGGAGCTGGGATCACAGCAGGGACGGAGCTGGGATCACTGACAGGGACGGAGCTGGGATCACAGCAGGGACGGAGCTGGGATCTCTGACAGGGACGGAGCTGGGATCACAGCAGGGACGGAGCTGGGATCACTGACAGGGACGGAGCTGGGATCACTGACAGGGACGGAGCTGGGATCTCTGACAGGGACGGAGCTGGGATCTCTGACAGGGACGGAGCTGGGATCACAGCAGGGACGGAGCTGGGATCTCTGACAGGGACGGAGCTGGGATCACAGCAGGGACGGAGCTGGGATCACTGACAGGGACGGAGCTGGGATCACAGCAGGGACGGAGCTGGGATCTCTGACAGGGACGGAGCTGGGATCACAGCAGGGACGGAGCTGGGATCACTGACAGGGACGGAGCTGGGATCACTGACAGGGACGGAGCTGGGATCTCTGACAGGGACGGAGCTGGGATCTCTGACAGGGACGGAGCTGGGACCACAGCAGGGACGGAGCTGGGATCTCTGACAGGGACGGAGCTGGGATCTCTGACAGGGACGGAGCTGGGATCACTGACAGGGACGGAGCTGGGATCACAGCAGGGACGGAGCTGGGATCACTGACAGGGACGGAGCTGGGATCTCTGACAGGGACGGAGCTGGGATCACAGCAGGGACGGAGCTGGGATCACTGACAGGGACGGAGCTGGGATCACAGCAGGGACGGAGCTGGGATCTCTGACAGGGACGGAGCTGGGATCTCTGACAGGGACGGAGCTGGGATCTCTGACAGGGACGGAGCTGGGATCACAGCAGGGACGGAGCTGGGATCACAGCAGGGATGGAGCTGGGATCTCTGACAGGGACGGAGCTGGGATCTCTGACAGGGACGGAGCTGGGATCTCTGACAGGGACGGAGCTGGGATCACTGACAGGGACGGAGCTGGGATCTCTGACAGGGACGGAGCTGGGATCACTGACAGGGACGGAGCTGGGATCACAGCAGGGACGGAGCTGGGATCTCTGACAGGGACGGAGCTGGGATCTCTGACAGGGACGGAGCTGGGATCTCTGACAGGGATGGAGCTGGGATCACAGCAGGGACGGAACTGGGATCACAGCAGGGATGGAGCTGGGATCACTGACAGGGATGGAGCTGGGATCACTGACAGGGAAGGAGCTGGGATCACTGACAGGGACGGAGCTGGGATCTCTGACAGGGACGGAGCTGGGATCACAGCAGGGACGGAGCTGGGATCTCTGACAGGGACGGAGCTGGGATCACTGACAGGGACGGAGCTGGGATCACAGCAGGGACGGAGCTGGGATCTCTGACAGGGACGGAGCTGGGATCACAGCAGGGACGGAGCTGGGATCTCTGACAGGGACGGAGCTGGGATCTCTGACAGGGACGGAGCTGGGATCACTGACAGGGACGGAGCTGGGATCACAGCAGGGATGGAGCTGGGATCACTGACAGGGACGGAGCTGGGATCACAGCAGGGACGGAGCTGGGATCACAGCAGGGACGGAGCTGGGATCACTGACAGGGACGGAGCTGGGATCACTGACAGGGACGGAGCTGGGATCACAGCAGGGACGGAGCTGGGATCTCTGACAGGGACGGAGCTGGGATCACAGCAGGGACGGAGCTGGGATCACAGCAGGGACGGAGCTGGGATCACTGACAGGGATGGAGCTGGGATCACTGACAGGGACGGAGCTGGGATCACTGACAGGGACGGAGCTGGGATCTCTGACAGGGACGGAGCTGGGATCTCTGACAGGGACGGAGCTGGGATCACAGCAGGGACGGAGCTGGGATCACAGCAGGGATGGAGCTGGGATCACAGCAGGGACGGAGCTGGGATCACAGCAGGGATGGAGCTGGGATCTCTGACAGGGACGGAGCTGGGATCACAGCAGGGACGGAGCTGGGATCACTGACAGGGACGGAGCTGGGATCACAGCAGGGACGGAGCTGGGATCACAGCAGGGACGGAGCTGGGATCTCTGACAGGGACGGAGCTGGGATCACAGCAGGGACGGAGCTGGGATCACTGACAAGGTCAGCACCTTGTGAAGGGCAGGGACAGGATGTGACAGAGAGGTGACAAGGAGGTGACAAGGAGGGTGACACGTGGTGACATGGGGTGACAGGGAGGTGACAAAAGATGACCAGAATTGACAGGAGTGTGACAGGGAAGTGACAGAGCGTCACAGTCGCTGACAGGCAGCGACTGGGAGGTGACAGGGGGTGACCCAGAGGTGACAGTCACTGACAGGGACATGACAGGAGGTGGCAGGGGGTTCCACGGAGGTGTCCCAGAGGTGACAGGAGGTGGCAGGGAGGTGACACTCGGTGGCAGGGGGTTCCCCAGAGGTGTCCCAGAGGCGCCAGGGAGGTGACAGGAGGTGCCAGGGAGGTGACACTCGGTGGCAGGGGGTTCCCCAGGGGTTCCCCAGAGGTGTCCCAGAGGCGCCAGGGAGGTGACAGGAGGTGGCAGGGAGGTGACACTCGGTGGCAGGGGGTTCCCCAGAGGTGTCCCAGAGGCGCCAGGGAGGTGACAGGAGGTGGCAGGGAGGTGACACTCGGTGCCAGGGGGTTCCCCAGAGGTGTCCCAGAGGCGCCAGGGAGGTGCCCCCCGGCGCCGGGCACTCACCCAGGGCGCGCACGCGGTGCTCCCGGGTGTACCTGACCCTCAGGTGCGCCTCCACGCAGGTGCCGCACAGCGGCTCGGCGCACTCCTGGCAGAAGCTGGTGGCCACCGCGTTGTCCTGGCAGCTGCTGCAGCTCTGGGGACACAGGGACAGGCGCTGGGGCACCTCCCTGCCCACCACGCTCCCCCCAAACCCCAAAATCAGCCTTAATTAGCGCTAACGAGCCGCCGGCTAATCAGCACCTGCCCGGGCGCGCCGGCCCCGCTGTCCTGCAGGAAGAAGTTCTCCACGATGTCACCCCGGGGACACTGCTGGTGGCACTCGGGGCACTCGAAGGCTGCGGGGAGGGGACAAAGTCACCCCAAGGCCTCCTCTGTCACCTCGGGCTGGGAACCACCAGGACCTCCAGGACCTCCTGGGCCACCAGGACCTCCAAGGCCACCAGGGTCACCAGGACCTCCAGGGTCACCAGGACCTCCAAGGCCACCAGGGTCACCAGGACCTCCAGGGTCTCCAGGACCTCCAAGGCCACCAGGACATCCAGGGACCACCAGGGTCACCAGGACCTCCAGGGCCTCCAGGGTCTCCAGGACCTCCAAGGCCACCAGGGTCACCAGGACCTCCAGGGTCTCCAGGACCTCCAAGGCCACCAGGACATCCAGGGACCACCAGGGTCACCAGGATCTCCAGGGCCTCCAGGGTCACCAGGGCCTCCAGGGTCTCCAGGACCTCCAAGGCCAGCAGGGTCACCAGGACCTCCAGGGACCACCAGGGTCACCAGGGGGGACCCTCCCCACAGAGCTCCCAGGAATTCCCACAGCCAATTCCCAGTAACTTCCAATGCTCCCAGTAACCCCCAGTGATCCCAGTGACTCCCAGTGATCCCAGTGACTCCCAGTAACTCCCAATAACCCCCAGTGATCCCAGTGACTCCCAGTAACTCCCAATAACCCCCAGCGATGCCGATGAACCCCAGTGATTCTGGTGTTCCCGGGTGCTCCCCCCTCACGCCGCCCCCCCTCACCGTCCCCGTCGCTCCCGAGGCAGCCGCGGCACACGGAGTGCAGGCAGGGCAGCAAGCGCGGCTCCCGCTGGGGGCTCAGGCGCTCCCGGCAGGCGCCGCAGAGCTCCAGCAGCTCCAGAGGCTCCGGCGGCTCCGCCGCTTTCACCCCGGGCCCGTCCGCCACCGCCGCCGCCATGGCTGCCCCGCGTCCCCCCTCAGCCGCCACACAGCCCCTCTGCTACCGCCCCCCGCCACGGAGAGCGGCCAATCATCGCCCGCTGCGCGAGATTGACAGCGAGGAGAGCCAATGGAAGGGCGGAGATTAGCGGAGATTGACAGCGCGCGGGAGTGGTGGGAGAGGAGCAGGCGGGGAAAAAGGCGGGAAGACGCTTCAGGCACGTGAGCGTGAAGAGGCCAATCAGCACGCAGGGCGGCCGGAGATAAACCAATCAGCGGCAGAGGAGCCCGGAGGAAAGCGGGGACCTCCTGGGCGGATTGACCAATCGGCATCGGAGTCCTGTGGCGAGGCGGGGCCGAGGCTGTGATGGACAGCTGGACAAACCAATGGGGAGCAGAACTGAGGAGGGACTGGGAGTTACTGGGATTTACTGGGATCATTGGGAGTCACTGGGAGTGCTGGGAGTTGCTGGGGTCACTGGGGGTTACTGGGATCATTGGGGGTCACTGAGGGGGTCACTGGGAGCACTGGGGGGAGCACTGGGGGGTCACTGGGGTCACTGGGGGTCACTGGGAGCACTGGGGGGGCACTGGGGGGCACTGGGGGGCACTGGGGGGGCACTGGGGGCACTGGGGGGGCACTGGGGGGGCACTGGGGGGCACTGGGGGGGCACTGGGGGCACTGGGGGGGGCACTGGGGGGTCACTGAGGGCACTGGGGGGTCACTGGGGGGGGCACTGGGAGCACTGGGGGGTCACTGGGGGGGCACTGGGGGGGCACTGGGAGCACTGGAAGCACTGGGGGGCACTGGGAGCACTGGAAGCACTGGGGGGCACTGGGAGGGCACTGGGGGGGCACTGGGAGCACTGGAAGCACTGGGGGGGCACTGGGAGCACTGGGGGGCACTGGGAGCACTGGGGGGGCACTGGGGGGGCACTGGGAGCACTGGAAGCACTGGGGGGCACTGGGGGGGCACTGGGGGGGCACTGGGAGCACTGGGGGGTCACTGGGGGGCACTGGGAGCACTGGGGGAGCACTGGGAGGGCACTGGGGGGGCACTGGGAGCACTGGGGGGGGCACTGGGGGGGCACTGGGAGCACTGGGGGGGCACTGGGAGCACTGGGGGGGGCACTGGGGGGGCACTGGGGGGAGCACTGGGAGCACTGGGGGGTCACTGGGGGGGCACTGGGGGGGCACTGGGAGCACTGGAAGCACTGGGGGGGCACTGGGAGCACTGGGGGGGCACTGGGGGGGCACTGGGAGCACTGGGGGGGGCACTGGGAGCACTGGGGGGGGCACTGGGGGCACTGGGAGCACTGGGGGGGCACTGGGAGCACTGGGGGGGGCACTGGGGGGGCACTGGGGGGAGCACTGGGAGCACTGGGGGGGCACTGGGGGGGGCACTGGGGGGGCACTGGGGGGGGCACTGGGGGGGCACTGGGAGCACTGGGGGGGCACTGGGGGGGCACTGGGGGGGGCACTGGGGGGGGCACTGGGGGGGCACTGGGAGCACTGGGGGGGCACTGGGGGGGCACTGGGAGCACTGGGGGGGGCACTGGGGGGGCACTGGGGGGAGCACTGGGAGCACTGGGGGGGCACTGGGGGGGGACTGGGAGCACTGGGGGGAGCACTGGGAGCACTGGGGGGGCACTGGGGGGGCACTGGGAGCACTGGGGGGGCACTGGGGGCACTGGGGGGGGCACTGGGGGGGCACTGGGGGGGCACTGGGGGGAGCACTGGGAGCACTGGGGGGGCACTGGGGGGGCACTGGGGGGGGCACTGGGGGGGCACTGGGAGCACTGGGGGGGCACTGGGGGGGGCACTGGGGGGGCACTGGGAGCACTGGGGGGTCACTGGGGGCACTGGGGGGAGCACTGGGAGCACTGGGGGGGCACTGGGAGCACTGGGGGGGCACTGGGGGCACTGGGGGGGCACTGGGGGGGCACTGGGGGCACTGGGGGGGCACTGGGAGCACTGGGGGGGCACTGGGGGGTCACTGGGAGCACTGGGGGGTCACTGGGGGCACTGGGAGCACTGGGAGCACTGGGGGCACTGGGGGGTCACTGGGGTCACTGAGGGCACTGGGGGTCACTGGGGGGGCACTGGGGGTCACTGGGGGGTCAATGGGGGGGCACTGGGGGGTCACTGGGGGCACTGGGAGCACTGGGGGGGCACTGGGTGGGGCACTGGGGGCACTGGGGGGGCACTGGGAGCACTGGGGGGGCACTGGGGGGGCACTGGGGGCACTGGGAGCACTGGGGGGGCACTGGGTGGGGCACTGGGAGCACTGGGGGGGCACTGGGGGCACTGGGGGGGCACTGGGGGGGCACTGGGGGGGCACTGGGGGCACTGGGGGGTCACTGGGAGCACTGGGGGGGCACTGGGGGGTCACTGGGAGCACTGGGGGGTCACTGGGGGCACTGGGAGCACTGGGAGCACTGGGGGGTCACTGGGGTCACTGAGGGCACTGGGGGTCACTGGGGGGGCACTGGGGGTCACTGGGGGGTCAATGGGGGGGCACTGGGGGGTCACTGGGGGCACTGGGAGCACTGGGGGGGCACTGGGTGGGGCACTGGGAGCACTGGGAGGGCACTGGGGGGCACTGGGGGGGTCACTGGGGGGTCAATGGGGGTCACTGGCCATGCTGGGGCGGGGGGCACTGGTGGCTACTGGGGCCTTACTGGGAGAGCCCCGGGCAGCACTGGGACCAAGGGCTGAGGGGGCCTGGGGGGCTGGTGGCCCTGGGGACATCGTCCCAGTGTCCCCTGGGTGTCCTGAGTGTCCCCAAATGTCCCCAATGTCCCCCCCAGTGTCCCCAGTGTCCCCCCAATGTCCCCAATGTCCCCCACAATGTCCCCCCAGTGTCCCAATGTCCCCAATGTCCCCAAAAGTCCCCAGTGTCCCCCCAGTGTCCCCAGTGTCCCCAGGCTGTGTGCTGGGGGTCCCCAGGGGGGTCTGTGACCCGTGGTGGCCTCAGGGACGCGGTGACACCGGCGGTCCCCTCCAGCTGGGGACACCTTCCCCCGCCCGCAGTGGCAGAGCTGAGTCGGGGACCAGAGGAGAGTTTTTAGTGGCAAAAACGGCAAAAATCGGCAAAAACGGCAAAAATCAGCACCAAAACGGTCAATAAAGCCCCACCCCAGGTCATTGTCACCACCTGGAGACACCTGGTGGGGAGGGGACAGCCAGGTGTCCTGCCAGGTGTCCCCCAAGGTGTCCCTGTGTCCCACCAGGTGTCCCTCCAGATGTCCCTCAAGGTGTCCATCTAGGTGTCTCTGTGTCCATCCAGGTGTCCCTCAAGGTGTCCCTCAAGGTGTCCATCTAGGTGGGGAGGGGACAGCCAGGTGTCCATCCAGGTGTCCCTCCAGGTGTCCCTCCAGGTGTCACAGTCACAGAGGAACTCCTCGTGGGCAGGGGTTCCTCCCCAAAATCCCATCTCCATCTCCACCTTTTTCCCTTCCCCGTGTCCAGGTGCTCATCCCAAGCTCCTGGAGCTCCTTCTGGCACCGGGAGGGGCTCTCAGGTGTCCCCGGACCTTCTCCAGGTGGGACACCTCATCCCTGTCCAGCCCTCAAACCCCTGCGCCCAAGGGCTTCCAGAACGTTCTGGGGGTGGCATCATCGGGTCAGCGACGCCACCACCACCGGGGCCACCGAGCTCCGCCCCCTCTCCGTGATGTCCCCTGGGCCATCTCCAGCCTCCTCCCGGGTTCTGGAGGGGTCTGTCCCACCATCCCAGGGTCTCAGCTCCACCCAGGAGCCCCCCGGCCAGGCCCTTCCAGGGGCAGGGACCACCCCCCGCTCAGGCCGTGCCAGCGGGGCCGGCGCCCGCGGCGTCCGGCCAGGCCGTCGGTCCAGGTTCTGCTGGTGGCCCCAGCGATGGCCCCAGTGGTGGCCCCAGCGATGGTCCTGGTGATGGCCCTGGTGGTTGCCCCGGTGGTGGCCCCAGTGATGGTCCCATTGATGGCCCTGGTGGTGGCCCTGGTGGTGGCCCCAGTGATGGTCCCATTGATGGCCCTGGTGGTGGCCCTGGTGGTGGCCCCAGCAATGGTCCTGGTGGTGGCCCTGATGGCAGCCCCGCTGGTGGTGGCCCCATCAATGTCCTTGATGGCGGCCCAGGTGGTGGCCCAGGTGGTGGCCCCAGTGATTGCCCAATCGATGGCCCTGGTGGTGACCCCAGTGACGTCCCTGGTGGTGGTGGCCCCAGCGATGTCCCCGGCAGTGATGTCCCCAGCAATGTCCCAGGTGGTGGTGGCCCCAGTGGTGGTGGCCCCAGTGGTGGTGACCCCAGCGATTTCCCAGGTGGTGGTGACCCCAGCAATGTCCTTGATGGTGGCCCCAGCGATGTCCCTGGTGGCGGCGGTGGCCCCAGTGGTGGCCCCAGCGACGTCCCAGGTGCTGGTGGCCCCAGCGACGTCCCTGATGGTGACCCCAGCAGCGATGACCCCACCGATGTCCCAGGTGGCAGTGGTGGCCCCGGTGGCGGCCCCAGCGACGTCCCAGGTGGTCGCCCTGATGGTGGCCCCAGTGGTGGTGGTGGTGGCCCCAGCGATGTCCCTGGTGGCGACCCTAGCAACGTCCCAGGAGGTGGTGGTGGCCCTGGTGGTGGCCCCAGCAGTGATGTCCCCAGAGATGTCCCAGGCGGTGGTGTCCCCAGCGATGTCCCCGGTGGCAGTGGTGGCCCCAGCAATGTCCCCAGAGATGTCCCCAGTGATGTTCCCGGTGGCAGTGATGTTCCCAGCGATGTCCCCAGCGATGTCCCTGGTGGCAGTGGTGTCCCCAGCGATGTCCCCAGCGATGTCCCCAGCGATGTCCCTGGTGGCAGTAGTGTCCCCAGCGACGTCCCCGGTGATGTCCCCGGTGGCACTGATGTCCCTGGTGGCAGTAGTGTCCCCAGAGATGTCCCCACTGATGTTCCCGGTGGCAGTGATGTCCCTGTTGGTGTCCCCAGCGATGTCCCCAGCGATGTCCCTGGTGGCAGTGGTGTCCCCAGAGATGTCCCCAGTGATGTTCCCGGTGGCACTGATGTCCCTGGTGGCAGTGGTGTCCCCAGAGATGTTCCCAGTGGCAGTGATGTCCCTGTTGGCGTCCCCAGTGATGTCCCTGTTGGTGTCCCCGGTGGCAGTGATGTCCCCAGCGATGTCCCCAGCAGTGGTGTCCCCAGCAATGTCCCCGGTGGCACCGATGTCCCTGTCGGTGTCCCCAGTGATGTCCCCAGTGATGTTCCCGGTGGCACTGATGTCCCCAGCGATGTCCCCGGTGGCAGTGATGTCCCTGTCGGTGTCCCCAGCGATGTCCCCGGTGGCACTGATGTCCCCGGTGGCAGTGATGTCCCCGGTGGCAGTGATGTCCCCAGCAGTGGTATCCCTGTCGGTGTCCCCGGTGGCAGTGATGTCCCTGTCGGTGCCCCCAGTGATGTCCCTGCCGGTGTCCCCAGCGAAGTCCCCAGCGATGTCCCCAGCAGTGGTGTCCCCAGCGATGTCCCCGGTGGCAGTGATGTCCCTGTGGGTGTCCCCAGCAGTGATGTCCCTGTTGATGTCCCCGGTGGCAGTGATGTCCCTGTCGGTGTCCCCGGTGGCAGTGATGTCCCCAGCAATGTCCCCAGTGGCAGTGATGTCCCTGTCGGTGTCCCCGGTGGCAGTGATGTCCCCAGCGATGTCCCCGGTGGCAGTGATGTCCCTGTTGATGTCCCCGGTGGCACCGATGTCCCTGTGGGTGTCCCCGGTGGCAGTGATGTCCCTGTTGATGTCCCCAGTGATGTCCCTGTCGGTGTCCCCAGCAGTGATGTCCCTGTGGGTGTCCCCGGTGGCACCAATGTCCCTGTGGGTGTCCCCGGTGGCACCGATGTCCCGGGGTGCGCGGCGGCGGCGTGGCGCTCCAGCAGGGTGCGGTGGGAGAAGCCGCGGGCGCAGAGGCGGCACTGGAAGCGCTCGGGGCGGTGCGTGCGCATGTGCACGTTCAGGGAGCTCTTCTGCGTGAAGCGCTTGCAGCACAGCGCGCACTGGAAGGCGCGGACGCCCGTGTGCGTCACCATGTGCTTCAGCAGGTAGTCCCGCAGCGAGAAGGAGCGCCAGCACACCGAGCACTGGTGGGGCTTCTCACCTGTGGGGAGGCACCTGGGGTCAGTGATGGTCAGTGATGGTCAGTGATGGGCACTGTGGGTCAGTGATGGGCAGTGATGGTCAGTGTGGGTCAGTGATGGTCAGTGATGGTCAGTGTGGGTCAGTGATGGTCAGTGATGGTCAGTGATGGGCAGTGTGGGTCACTGTGGGTCACCATGTGCTTCAGCAGGTAGTCCCGCAGCGAGAAGGAGCGCCAGCACACCGAGCACTGGTGGGGCTTCTCACCTGTGGGGAGGCACCTGCGGTCAGTGATGGTCAGTGATGGTCACTGTGGGTCAGTGATGGGCAGTGATGGTCACTGTGGGTCACTGTGGGTCAGTGATGGTCAGTGATGGTCACTGTGGGTCAGTGATGGGCAGTGTGGATCAGTGATGGTCAGTGATGGTCAGTGATGGTCACTGTGGGTCAGTGATGGTCAGTGTGGATCAGTGATGGTCAGTGATGGTCAGTGATGGTCACTGTGGGTCACTGTGGGTCAGTGATGGGCAGTGTGGGTCACTGTGGGTCACCATGTGCTTCAGCAGGTAGTCCCGCAGCGAGAAGGAGCGCCAGCAGACCGAGCACTGGTGGGGCTTCTCACCTGTGGGGAGGCACCTGCGGTCAGTGATGGTCAGTGATGGGCAGTGATGGTCAGTGATGGTCAGTGATGGGCAGTGTGGGTCAGTGATGGTCAGTGTGGGTCAGTGATGGGCAGTGTGGGTCACTGTGGGTCAGTGATGGTCAGTGATGGTCAGTGATGGTCAGTGATGGTCACTGTGGGTCAGTGATGGTCAGTGATGGTCAGTGATGGGCACTGTGGGTCACTGTGGGTCAGTGATGGTCAGTGATGGTCAGTGTGGGTCAGTGATGGTCAGTGATGGTCACTGTGGGTCACCATGTGCTTCAGCAGGTAGTCCCGCAGCGAGAAGGAGCGCCAGCAGACCGAGCACTGGTGGGGCTTCTCACCTGTGGGGAGGCACCTGCGGTCAGTGATGGTCAGTGTGGGTCAGTGATGGTCAGTGATGGTCACTGTGGGTCAGTGATGGGCAGTGATGGTCAGTGATGGTCACTGTGGGTCAGTGATGGGCAGTGTGGGTCAGTGATGGTCAGTGATGGGCAGGGATGGGCAGTGTGGGTCACTGTGGGTCACCATGTGCTTCAGCAGGTAGTCCCGCAGCGAGAAGGAGCGCCAGCACACCGAGCACTGGTGGGGCTTCTCACCTGTGGGGAGGCACCTGCGGTCAGTCATGGGCAGTGATGGTCAGTGATGGTCAGTGATGGGCAGTGATGGTCACTGTGGGTCACCATGTGCTTCAGCAGGTAGTCCCGCAGCGAGAAGGAGCGCCAGCACACCGAGCACTGGTGGGGCTTCTCACCTGTGGGGAGGCACCTGCGGTCAGTGATGGGCAGTGATGGTCAGTGATGGTCAGTGATGGTCAGTGTGGGTCACTGTGGGTCAGTGATGGTCAGTGATGGTCAGTGTAGGTCAGTGATGGGCAGTGTGGGTCAGTGATGGTCAGTGATGGTCAGTGACGGTCAGTGTGGGTCAGTGATGGTCAGTGATGGTCAGTGATGGTCAGTGATGGTCACTGTGGGTCAGTGATGGGCAGTGTGGGTCACTGTGGGTCACCATGTGCTTCAGCAGGTAGTCCCGCAGCGAGAAGGAGCGCCAGCAGACCGAGCACTGGTGGGGCTTCTCACCTGTGGGGAGGCACCTGCGGTCAGTGATGGTCAGTGATGGTCAGTGATGGTCAGTGATGGTCAGTGATGGTCAGTGATGGTCAGCGTGGGTCAGTGTGGGGCAGTGATGGTCATTGTGGGTCAGCATGGATCAATGTGGGTCAATGTGGGTCAATGTGGGTCAGCACGGATCAATGTGGGTCAATGTGGGTCAGTGTGGGTCAGCACGGATCAATGTGGGTCAATGTGGGTCAGTGTGGGTCAGCACGGATCAATACAGATCAATGTGGCCCAAAATGGATCAGTGTGGGTCACCATGGGTCAGCAAGGCCAATGTGGGTCAGTTTGGGTCACTGTGGGTCAAATGTGGGTCAGAAGGGGTCAGCATGGACCAACAGAGGTCAGCATGAGACCAACACGGATCAGTGTGGATCGATGTGGATCGATGTGGGTCAACACGGCCGAAAATGGATCAGTGTGGGTCAACGTCAATCAGTGTGGGTCAGCATGGATCAGTGTGGGTCAGTGCGGGTCAATGTGGGTCAATGGGTCAATGTGGGTCAATGTGGGTCAATGTGGATCAATGTGGGTCAATGTGGGTCAGTGTGGATCAATGTGGGTCAATGTGGGTCAATGTGGGTCACTGTGGGTCAATGTGGGTCAATGTGGATCAATGTGGGTCAATGTGGGTCAATGTGGGTCAATGTGGATCAATGTGGGTCAATGTGGGTCAGTGTGGATCAATGTGGGTCAATGTGGGTCAATGTGGGTCAATGTGGGTCAATGTGGGTCAATGTGGGTCACTGTGGGTCAATGTGGATCAATGTGGGTCAATGTGGGTCAGTGTGGATCAATGTGGGTCAATGTGGGTCAATGTGGGTCAATGTGGGTCAATGTGGGTCAATGTGGGTCAATGTGGGTCAATGTGGGTCAGTGTGGGTCAATGGGTCAATGGGTCAAGGTGGGTCAATGGGTCAATGTGGGTCAATGTGGGTCAATGGGTCAATGTGGGTCAATGTGGGTCAATGTGGGTCAGTGTGGGTCAATGTGGGTCAATGTGGGTCAATGTGGGTCAATGGGTCAATGTGGGTCAATGTGGGTCAGTGTGGGTCAATGGGTCAATGTGGGTCAATGTGGGTCAATGGGTCAATGGGTCAATGGGTCAAGGTGGGTCAATGGGTCAATGTGGGTCAATGTGGGTCAATGTGGGTCAATGGGTCAATGTGGGTCAGTGTGGGTCAATGTGGGTCAATGGGTCAATGGGTCAAGGTGGGTCAATGGGTCAATGTGGGTCAATGTGGGTCAATGGGTCAATGTGGGTCAATGTGGGTCAATGTGGGTCAGTGTGGGTCAATGTGGGTCAGTGTGGGTCAATGTGGGTCAATGTGGGTCAATGTGGGTCAATGGGTCAATGTGGGTCAATGTGGGTCAATGTGGGTCAATGTGGGTCAATGGGTCAATGTGGGTCAGCATGGATCAATGTGGGTCAATGTGGGTCAGTGTGGGTCAATGTGGGTCAATGTGGGTCAATGTGGGTCACTGTGGGTCAATGTGGGTCAATGTGGGTCACTGTGGGTCACTGTGGGTCAATGTGGGTCAAGGTGGGTCAATGCGGGTCAATGCGGGTCAATGGGTCACTGTGGGTCAGTGTGGGTCAATGTGGGTCAGCATGGATCAATGTGGGTCAATGTGGGTCACTGTGGGTCACTGTGGGTCAATGTGGGTCAATGTGGGTCAATGTGGGTCAATGTGGGTCAATGTGGGTCACCATGGCCCAAAATGGATCAGGGGTGGGTCAAGGTGGGTCAATACAGATCAACACGGCCCAACACGGATCAGTGTGGGTCAGTGTGGGTCAGTGATGGTCACTGTGGGTCACTGTGGGTCAATACAGGTCACCATGGCCCAAAATGGATCAGTGTGGGTCAGTGATGGTCAGTGTGGGTCAGTGATGGTCACTGTGGGTCAATGTGGGTCAGTGATGGTCAGTGATGGTCAGTGATGGTCACTGTGGGTCAATGTGGGTCAGTGATGGTCAGTGATGGTCAGTGTGGGTCACCATGGCCCGACATGGTCCAGTGTGGGTCAGTGTGGGTCAGTGTGGGTCACCATGGCCCGACATGGTCCAGTGTGGGTCACCACGGGTCAGCAGGGCCATCGTGGGTCAGTGGGGCCCAACTGACCGGCCAGCTCGGGACCGGTCCAGCTCAGCACGGACAGATGGACGCGGTGATGGACGGCGGTCACCACGGGTCACCACGGGTCACCGCCGGTCACCAGGACACCCCCGTGTGTCCCACCAGCCCTCCCAGCAGGTCCCTGTGTCCCCACCACCAGCAGTGTCCCTATGTCCCTGCGTCCCCATGTCCCCCTGCAGGTCCCCATTTCCCTGTGTCCCCCCACAGTGTCCCCAGCAGTGTCCCCGCAGTGTCCCCATGTCCCCCGCAGTGTCCCCGCAGTGTCCCCATGTCCCCCGCAGTGTCCCCCGCAGTGTCCCCCGCAGTGTCCCCATGTCCCCCCGCAGTGTCCCCAGCAGTGTCCCCGCAGTGTCCCCGCAGTGTCCCCGCAGTGTCCCCAGCAGTGTCCCCGCAGTGTCCCCGCAGTGTCCCCCGCAGTGTCCCCATGTCCCCCGCAGTGTCCCCCGCAGTGTCCCCATGTCCCCGCAGTGTCCCCACAGTGTCCCCGCAGTGTCCCCGCAGTGTCCCCATGTCCCCCCGCAGTGTCCCCAGCAGTGTCCCCGCAGTGTCCCCGCAGTGTCCCCATGTCCCCCCCGCAGTGTCCCCAGCAGTGTCCCCGCAGTGTCCCCGCAGTGTCCCCATGTCCCCCGCAGTGTCCCCGCAGTGTCCCCCGCAGTGTCCCCGCAGTGTCCCCATGTCCCCCGCAGTGTCCCCCGCAGTGTCCCCATGTCCCCGCAGTGTCCCCGCAGTGTCCCCCGCAGTGTCCCCGCAGTGTCCCCCCGCAGTGTCCCCGCAGTGTCCCCCGCAGTGTCCCCATGTCCCCCGCAGTGTCCCCCGCAGTGTCCCCATGTCCCCGCAGTGTCCCCGCAGTGTCCCCGCAGTGTCCCCATGTCCCCCGCAGTGTCCCCCGCAGTGTCCCCCACAGTGTCCCCATGTCCCCCCGCAGTGTCCCCAGCAGTGTCCCCATGTCCCCCCGCAGTGTCCCCAGCAGTGTCCCCGCAGTGTCCCCGCAGTGTCCCCGCAGTGTCCCCCGCAGTGTCCCCCGCAGTGTCCCCAGCAGTGTCCCCGCAGTGTCCCCATGTCCCCGCAGTGTCCCCGCAGTGTCCCCCACAGTGTCCCCCGCAGTGTCCCCCGCAGTGTCCCCGCAGTGTCCCCGCAGTGTCCCCATGTCCCCCCGCAGTGTCCCCCGCAGTGTCCCCCGCAGTGTCCCCGCAGTGTCCCTGCAGTGTCCCCATGTCCCCCCGCAGTGTCCCCCGCAGTGTCCCCGCAGTGTCCCCATGTCCCCCCGCAGTGTCCCCATGTCCCCGCAGTGTCCCCCCGCAGTGTCCCCATGTCCCCCGCAGTGTCCCCATGTCCCCGCAGTGTCCCCCCGCAGTGTCCCCATGTCCCCCCGCAGTGTCCCCATGTCCCCCGCAGTGTCCCCCGCAGTGTCCCCATGTCCCCCGCAGTGTCCCCGCAGTGTCCCCGCAGTGTCCCCGCAGTGTCCCCATGTCCCCGCAGTGTCCCCCCGCAGTGTCCCCGCAGTGTCCCCCACAGTGTCCCCCACAGTGTCCCCCCGCAGTGTCCCCGCAGTGTCCCCGCAGTGTCCCCATGTCCCCCTGCAGTGTCCCCGCAGTGTCCCCATGTCCCCCGCAGTGTCCCCGCAGTGTCCCCATGTCCCCGCAGTGTCCCCGCAGTGTCCCCGCAGTGTCCCCGCAGTGTCCCCCGCAGTGTCCCCAGCAGTGTCCCCATGTCCCCCCGCAGTGTCCCCATGTCCCCCCGCAGTGTCCCCATGTCCCCCCGCAGTGTCCCCGCAGTGTCCCCGCAGTGTCCCCGCAGTGTCCCCGCAGTGTCCCCATGTCCCCGCAGTGTCCCCGCAGTGTCCCCGCAGTGTCCCCGCAGTGTCCCCATGTCCCCCCGCAGTGTCCCCATGTCCCCCCGCAGTGTCCCCGCAGTGTCCCCGCAGTGTCCCCGCAGTGTCCCCGCAGTGTCCCCATGTCCCCCCGCAGTGTCCCCGCAGTGTCCCCATGTCCCCGCAGTGTCCCCGCAGTGTCCCCGCAGTGTCCCCGCAGTGTCCCCATGTCCCCGCAGTGTCCCCGCAGTGTCCCCGCAGTGTCCCCATGTCCCCGCAGTGTCCCCGCAGTGTCCCTGCAGTGTCCCCGCAGTGTCCCCGCAGTGTCCCCGCAGTGTCCCCATGTCCCCGCAGTGTCCCCGCAGTGTCCCCATGTCCCCGCAGTGTCCCCGCAGTGTCCCCGCAGTGTCCCCATGTCCCCGCAGTGTCCCCATGTCCCCGCAGTGTCCCCCGCAGTGTCCCCGCAGTGTCCCCATGTCCCCGCAGTGTCCCCGCAGTGTCCCCCCGCAGTGTCCCCGCAGTGTCCCCGCAGTGTCCCCCCGCAGTGTCCCCGCAGTGTCCCCATGTCCCCCGCAGTGTCCCCGCAGTGTCCCCATGTCCCCGCAGTGTCCCCGCAGTGTCCCCATGTCCCCGCAGTGTCCCCGCGCTCACCCGAGTGGATGAACATGTGCTTGCTGTAGTTCTTGCGGGAGCTGAAGCTCTTCTGGCAGTGCCCGCACTGGTAGGGGGGCTGGGCCGGGCCGCGCTGGGGGGGCGCCGCCGGGGGGGCCGCGGGGCCGGGACCCCCCTGGTAGGGCAGCGGCACAGCCGGGGGAGACCCCAGCCCGAAACTGTCCCCTCCTGGTGGCTCCTGCCACCGCGCTCGGCGCTCGTCCTCGCCGGGCCAGGGCGGCAGGAAAGCCTCGGTGAAAACCTCGCCGAGAAACGCCGGCTCCGGGGCGGGGGCCGCGCCTGGGGAGGGGGCCACGCCTGGGGAGGGGGCCACGCCTTCCTCCTCATCCTCTCCTTCCTCTCCTTCCTCCTCCTCCTCCTCCTGCAGCTCCTCCTTCAGCGCCAGGCGCAGCGGCTGCCGCTGCTTGCGGCTGTGCCCGCTGGGCTCCGCTGGTGGCCCTGCTGGTGGCCCTGCTGGTGGCCCTGGAGGTGGCCCGAGGCTCCTGGGCAGCTTGGGCCCTGTAATAAATGACCATCAGTAATTATTTTAATTGGGATTAATAAATTCCAATGTTATTTTAATTGGTGACCCCATGGCCGCCCGGCACTGTTTTTGCTTACTGGTGCTTGCTTAATAAACTCCAATATTATTTTAATGGGGCTTAATAAATTCCAAGATTATTTAAATCGGGCTTAATAAATTCCAATGTTATTTTAACTGGGCTTAATAAATTCCAATGTTATTTTAACTGAGCTTAATAAATTCCAATATTATTTTCATTTGGCTTAATAAATTTCAAGATTATTTTAATTGGCGACCCCATGGCTGCCCAGCGCTGTTTTGAGGCGGGGGTCTGGGGACACTGGGGACACAGTGGGGTTAGAGGGGCTCTGGGGACACTGGGGACACTGGGGACACAGTGGGGTTAGAGGGGGTCTGGGGACACTGGGGATACTGGGAACACTGGGAACACTGGGAACACTGGGGACACAGGGAACACTGGGGACACAGTGGGGTTAGAGGGGGTCTGGGGACACTGGGGACACTGGGAACATTGGGGTTAGAGGGGGTCTGGGGACACTGGGGATACTGGGGACGCTGGGGAGAGAGGGGACATGGGGACACGGGGGAGAGAGGGGACACTGGGGACACAGTGGGGTTAGAGGGGGTCTGGGGACATGGGGGACACGGGGGACACTGGGGACACAGTGGGGTTAGAGGGGGTCTGGGGACATGGGGACACTGGGAACACTGGGGACACTGGGGACACTGGGGAGAGAGGGGACACTGGGAACACTGGGGACACTGGGAACACTGGGGACACTGGGGAGAGAGGGGACACTGGGACACAGGAGGGACACAGGGACACAGGAACAAACAGGGGACACTGAGGACACGGGGGACACTGAGGACACTGGGAACATTGGGAACACTGGGGACACTGGGACACAGTGGGGTTAGAGGGGGTCTGGGGACACAGGGACACTGGGGAGAGAGGGGACACTGGGACACTGGGGAGAGAGGGGACACGGGGGAGACACGGGGGGGACACTGGGACACAGGGGAGAGAGGGGACACTGGGACACAGGGGACACTGGGACACGGGGAGGACACTGGAGAGAGAGGGGACACTGGGACACGGGGGAGAGAGGGGACACTGGGACACAGGGGACACTGGGACACGGGGAGGACACTGGAGAGAGAGGGGACACTGGGACACTGGGACACTGGGGAGAGAGGGGACACTGGGGAGAGAGGGGACACTGGGACACAGGGGACACGGGGGGCACACGGCTGCTTGCTTAACCTATCCCAACCCCATTTCCACCGCCCCGGTGCCCCAGCGGCACTCAGCACGCACCCGCGGCGGGCCCCGGCGCGATGATCTGCGTGCACTCGTCGATGACGCTCTTGATCTGCAGCACGGAGGCGGCGGTGAGGATCTGCAGCGCCTCGGAGCGCGGCACCACCAGGCTGCCGCTGTAGAGGAACTCCAGCAGCTGCCGCACGGCGGCCGAGGGCACCACGGGCGGCACCTCGATGGTGCTGCAGTGGCCCAGCAGCAGCTTGTCGTGGAAGAAGGGGCTGCCGGCGGCCAGCACGCAGCGGTGGGCGCGCAGCGAGGCCCCGCGGATGCGCACCGTCACGTCGCAGAAGTGGCCGGCGGCGCGCTGGCCCGACAGCGTCTCCAGCAGAGAGCGGCTGAAGTTGCGCAGGTGGATGTAGTGCACGGCCTCGGGCATGGCCAAAGGGACAGGGGGGACACGGGGGACAGGGGGGGACAGGGGACACTGGGGACAATGGGGACAATGGGGACAATGGGAACACTGAGGACACAGGGGGACGGGGGGGACAGGGGACAATGGGGACACTGGGAACACTGGGAACACTGGGGACACAGGGGGACAGGGGACACTGAGGACACTGGGGACACGGTGGGGTTAGAGGGGCTCTGGGGACACTGGGGGGACAGGGGACACTGGGGACACTGGGAACACTGGGGACACAGGGGGACAGGGGACACTGGGGACACTGGGAACACTGGGGACACAGGGGGACAGGGGACACTGGGGACACTGGGGACACGGTGGGGTTAGAGGGGCTCTGGGGACACGGGGGGACAGGGGACACTGGAGACACGGGGGACACTGGGGACACTGGGGAAAGATGGGACACTGGGGACACTGGGGACACAGTGGGATTAGAGGGGCTCTGGGGACACGGGGGACACTGGGGGACACTGGAGACACTGGGGAGAGAAGGGACACAGGGGACACTGGGGACACAGTAGGGTTAGAGGAGCTCTGGGGACACACGGACAGTGGGGACCGTGGGGACACTGGGGATAGAGGGGACACTGGGGGACAGGGGGGGACAGGGGACACTGGGGACACTGGGGATAGAGGAGACACTGGGGACACGGGGGACACTGGGGACACAGTGGGGTTAGAGGGAGTCTGGGGACACAGGGGACACGGGGGACACGGGGGATAGAGGGGACACTGGGGGACAGGGGACACTGGGGACACGGGGGGACAGTGGGGTTAGAGGGGCTCTGGGGACACTGGGGACACTGGGGACACTGGGGATAGAGGGGACACGGGGAGAGGGACACTGGGGACACCGGGGGGGACAGGGGACACTGGGGATAGAGGGGACACTGGGGGACACGGGACACTGGGGACACTGGGGACACACTGGGGTTAGAGGGGCTCTGGGGACAGGGGGGACACTGGGGACACAGTGGGGTTAGAGGGAGTCTGGGGACACAGGGGACACGGGGGATAGAGGGGACACTGGGGGGACACGGGACACTGGGGACACTGGGGGGACACGGGACACTGGGGACACTGGGGACACACTGGGGTTAGAGGGGCTCTGGGGACACTGGGGACACTGGGGACACTGGGGATAGAGGGGACACGGGGAGAGGGGGACACGGAGGTGGCAGTGACAGCTGGGACACGGCAAGAGCCGCGGGGAGGAGGCGGTGGGGACAGCGGGGACACGGACACGGGGACAGCGGGGACAGCGGGGACAGCGGGGACACGGGGGACACGGACACGGGGACAGCGGGGACAGCGGGGACAGGGACACGGGGACAGCGGGGACAGCGGGGACACGGGGGACACGGACACGGGGACAGCGGGGACAGCGGGGACAGGGACACGGGGACAGCGGGGACAGCGGGGACACGGACACGGGGACAGCGGGGACACGGACACGGGGACAGCGGGGACAGCGGGGACAGCGGGGACACGGACACGGGGACAGCGGGGACACTCGGGGACACCGGGAATGGTTTGGGGACACTCGGGGACACCGGGACGGCGGCGAGGCTGGCGGTTCCTGGGGAAAGAGACGGCGTTGGGCTGGGGACACCGATCCGCGTGACGTCACCAGGGCCTGGGGACACTCCGTGTGACGTCACAGCCGCGCACGGCGCCGATGACATCACGGGACAGCGGGCGGGATGTCCGTCCCCGACCTGTCACGACAGCCGGGACCGCCCGAGGCGATTCCTCCCCCTCCCTGGGCCCCTCGGGATCTCCCGACCCGACCCTTCCCCCTCCCCCACCCCCAAAAACCTCCGCCACCCCCGGGGCCCCTCCCCCACACCTTGGCTCCTGCTCCCGCCGCCGCCGCTCTCTGACGTCACTTCCGCCAAACCGGACCGGAAGCGATCGTGGACCATAGAGAGGAGCCCAGCGCGCCCCCCTCCCCCGCCATAGAGACGGGGGTAAGCTGTCTCGGAGCGGATGGCGCCCCCTGGCGGGCCGGGGGTTCCTCAGGATCGTGGCTCCATGGGGACCCCGGGAGCGGGACCCCCCTGGAGACCCCACAGACCCCACAGACCCCACAGACCCCATAGACCCCATAGACCCCATAGACCCCATAGACCCCACAGACCCCCCTGGAGACCCCACAGACCCCCATGGAGACCCCACCGACCCCACAGACCCCACAGACCCCACAGACCCCACAGACCCCATAGACCCCATGGACCCCATAGACCCCATAGACCCCACAGACCCCCCTGGAGACCCCACAGACCCTCATGGAGCCCCCACAGACCCCATAGACCCCACAGACCCCATAGACCCCATAGACCCCATAGACCCCATAGACCCCACAGACCCCCCTGGAGACCCCACAGACCCCCATGGAGACCCCACCGACCCCACAGACCCCACAGACCCCCCTGGAGACCCCACAGACCCCACAGACCCCACAGACCCGCATGGAGACCCCACAGACCCCACAGACCCCCCAGACCCCATGGAGACCCCACAGACCCCACAGACCCCACAGACCCCATAGACCCCCATGGAGACCCCACTGACCCCCCTGGAGACCCCCTGGAGACCCCACAGACCCCCCAGACCCCCATGGAGACCCCACTGACCCCCCTGGAGACCCCACAGACCCCCCTGGAGACCCCACAGACCCCCCAGACCCCCATGGAGACCCCACTGACCCCCCTGGAGACCCCACAGACCCCACAGACCCCCCTGGAGACCCCACAGACCCCACAGACCCCACTGACCCCCCTGGAGACCCCACAGACCCCACAGACCCCCCTGGAGACCCCACAGACCCCACAGACCCCACAGACCCCCATGGAGACCCCACAGACCCCACAGACCCCCCTGGAGACCCCACAGACCCCACAGACCCCACAGACCCCCATGGAGCCCCCACAGACCCCACAGACCCCACAGACCCCACAGACCCCACAGACCCCCCTGGAGACCCCATAGACCCCACAGACCCCACAGACCCCACAGACCCCCCAGACCCCACAGACCCCACAGACCCCACAGATCCCAATGACCCCCCTGGAGACCCCACAGACCCCACAGACCCCATAGACCCCACAGACCCCACAGACCCCACAGACCCCACAGACCCCCCTGGAGACCCCATAGACCCCACAGACCCCACAGACCCCACAGACCCCACAGATCCCAATGACCCCCATGGAGACCCCACAGACCCCACAGACCCCACAGACCCCCATGGAGACCCCACAGACCCCACAGACCCCACAGACCCCACAGACCCCACAGACCCCATGGGGACCTCAGTGACCCCACAGACCCCCCAGACCCCACAGACCCCACAGACCCCACAGACCCCACAGACCCGCATGGAGACCCCAGTGACCCCACAGACCCCCCAGACCCCCCAGACCCCACAGACCCCCATGGAGACCCCACAGACCCCGGTGGAAACCCCACGGGGATCCCCATGGAGACCCCCCCAGGATCCCCTGGAGACCCACCAGGGACCTCTGTAGAGCTGGCATCTACTACAGACCCCCCAGAGATCCTACAGACCCCACAGGGATCCTACAGACCTCTCAGAGATCCTACAGACCCCCCTGAGATCCTACAGACCCCCAGGGATCCTACAGACCCCTCAGAGATCCTACAGACCCCACAGAGATCCTACAGACCCCCCTGAGATCCTACAGACCCCACAGAGATCCTACAGACCCCCAGAGATCCTACAGACCCCACAGGGATCCTACAGACCCCCCAGGGATCCTACAGACCCCCCAGAGATCCTACAGACCCCTCAGAGATCCTACAGACCCCCAGAGATCCTACAGACCCCCAGGGATCCTACAGACCCCACAGGGATCCTACAGACCCCCAGGGATCCTACAGACCCCCCAGGGATCCTACAGACCCCTCAGAGATCCTACAGACCCCTCAGAGATCCTACAGACCCCTCAGGGATCCTACAGACCCCAGGGATCCTACAGACCCCCAGAGATCCTACAGACCCCCCAGAGATCCTGCAGACCCCACAGGGATCCTACAGACCCCCCCAGAGATCCTACAGACCCCCAGAGATCCTACAGACCCCTCAGGGATCCTGCAGACCCCCCAGGGATCCTACAGACCCCCAGAGATCCTACAGACCCCTCAGGGATCCTGCAGACCTCCCAGGGATCCTACAGACCCCTCAGGGATCCTACAGACCCCTCAGAGATCCTACAGACCCCCCTGAGATCCTACAGACCCCTCAGAGATCCTACAGACCCCCCTGAGATCCTACAGACCCCCCAGAGATCCTACAGACCCCCCTGAGATCCTACAGACCTCTCAGAGATCCTACAGACCCCACAGGGATCCTACAGACCCCACAGGGATCCTACAGACCCCTCAGGGATCCTACAGACCCCACAGGGATCCTACAGACCCCTCAGAGATCCTACAGACCCCACAGGGATCCTACAGACCCCTCAGGGATCCTACAGACCCCCAGAGATCCTACAGACCCCCCAAGGATCCTACAGACCCCCCCAGAGATCCTACAGACCCCCAGGGATCCTACAGACCCCTCAGGGATCCTACAGACCCCCCTGAGATCCTACAGACCCCACAGGGATCCTACAGACCCCCAGGGATCCTACAGACCCCACAGGGATCCTACAGACCCCTCAGAGATCCTACAGACCCCTCAGGGATCCTACAGACCCCCAGGGATCCTACAGACCCCCCAAGGATCCTACAGACCCCCAGAGATCCTACAGACCCCCCTGAGATCCTACAGACCCCCAGAGATCCTACAGACCCCTCAGAGATCCTACAGACCCCACAGGGATCCTACAGACCCCCCAGAGATCCTACAGACCCCTCACAGATCCTACAGACCCCACAGGGATCCTACAGACCCCCAGGGATCCTACAGACCCCACAGGGATCCTACAGACCCCCCTGAGATCCTACAGACCCTCAGAGATCCTACAGACCCCACAGGGATCCTACAGACCCCCCTGAGATCCTACAGACCCCTCAGGGATCCTACAGACCCCCCTGAGATCCTACAGACCCTCAGAGATCCTACAGACCCCCCAAGGATCCTACAGACCCCCAGGGATCCTACAGACCCTCAGAGATCCTACAGACCCTCAGGGATCCTACAGACCCCACAGGGATCCTACAGACCTCTCAGAGATCCTACAGACCCTCAGGGATCCTACAGACCCTCAGGGATCCTACAGACCTCTCAGAGATCCTACAGACCCTCAGGGATCCTACAGACCCCCCAGAGATCCTACAGACCCCTCACAGATCCTACAGACCCCACAGGGATCCTACAGACCCCCAGAGATCCTACAGACCCCCTGAGATCCTACAGACCCCCCTGAGATCCTACAGACCCCCAGGGATCCTACAGACCCCCAGAGATCCTACAGACCCCCCAGAGATCCTACAGACCCCCCAGAGATCCTAAAGACCCCACAGGGATCCTACAGACCCCCCTGAGATCCTACAGACCCCACAGGGATCCTACAGACCCCCAGGGATCCTACAGACCCCCCAAGGATCCTACAGACCCCCCTGAGATCCTACAGACCCTCAGAGATCCTACAGACCCCTCAGAGATCCTACAGACCCCACAGGGATCCTACAGACCCCTCAGAGATCCTACAGACCCCCCAAGGATCCTACAGACCCCTCAGGGATCCTACAGACCCCCAGGGATCCTACAGACCCCCCAGAGATCCTACAGACCCCTCAGGGATCCTACAGACCCCCAGAGATCCTACAGACCCCCAGGGATCCTACAGACCCCCCCAGGGATCCTACAGACCCCTCAGGGATCCTACAGACCCCCAGAGATCCTACAGACCCCACAGGGATCCTACAGACCCCCCAAGGATCCTACAGACCCCCAGAGATCCTACAGACCCCCAGGGATCCTACAGACCCCACAGGGATCCTACAGACCCCTCAGAGATCCTACAGACCCCCAGGGATCCTACAGACCCCCAGGGATCCTACAGACCCCCCTGAGATCCTACAGACCCCTCAGAGATCCTACAGACCCCCCTGAGATCCTACAGACCCCTCAGAGATCCTACAGACCCCCAGGGATCCTACAGACCCCCCAGGGATCCTACAGACCCCCAGAGATCCTACAGACCCCACAGGGATCCTACAGACCCCCCTGAGATCCTACAGACCCCCAGGGATCCTACAGACCCCACAGGGATCCTACAGACCCTCAGAGATCCTACAGACCCTCAGAGATCCTACAGACCCCCAGGGATCCTACAGACCCCTCAGGGATCCTACAGACCCCCAAGAGATCCTACAGACCCCACAGGGATCCTACAGACCTCTCAGAGATCCTACAGACCCCACAGGGATCCTACAGACCCTCCTGAGATCCTACAGACCCCACAGGGATCCTACAGACCCCACAGGGATCCTACAGACCCTCAGGGATCCTACAGACCCCTCAGAGATCCTACAGACCCTCAGAGATCCTACAGACCCCTCAGAGATCCTACAGACCCCGAGAGATCCTACAGACCCCACAGGGATCCTACAGACCCCCCCAGAGATCCTACAGACCCCCCCAGAGATCCTACAGACCCCTCAGAGATCCTACAGACCCCCCTGAGATCCTACAGACCCCCCTGAGATCCTACAGACCCTCAGAGATCCTACAGACCCCACAGGGTCCCACTGGCCCCTCCTGGCCGGTGTCAGTCTGTGCTCCCCCACGTTCCTTCACCCATCTTGGCCCATGATGGTCCATGTCCATCCACGTGGACACACACTGACTCCTCCTGGTCCATGATGGTCCGTGTCCATCCATGTGGACCCACACTGACTCCTCCTGGTCCATGGTGGTCCGTGTCCATCCATGGTGGTCCACACTGACTCCTCCTGGTCCATGGTGGTCCGTGTCCATCCACGTGGACACACACTGACTCCTCTTGGCCCATGATGGTCCATGTCCATCTACGTGGACACACACTGACTCCTCCTGGTCCATGATGGTCCGTGTCCATCCATGTGGACCCACACTGACTCCTCCTGGTCCATGATGGTCCGTGTCCATCCATGTGGACACACACTGACTCCTCCTGGTCCATGGTGGTCCGTGTCCATCCATGGTGGTCCACACTGACTCCTCCTGGTCCATGGTGGTCCGTGTCCATCCACGTGGACACACACTGACTCCTCTTGGCCCATGATGGTCCATGTCCATCTACGTGGACACACACTGACTCCTCCTGGTCCATGATGGTCCGTGTCCACCCACGTGGACACACACTGACTCCTCCTGGTCCATGGTGGTCCATGTCCATTCATGCGGATCCATGTTGACTCCTCTTGATCCATGTTGGTCCATGTTGGTCCATGTTGGTCCATGTTGATCCATGTCCTTCCATGTCCTTCCATGTGGACCCATGGATTCCTGTTGATCCATGGTGAGCCATGGTGATCCATGTTGACTCCTCTTGGTCCATCTCAATCCATCTGACCCACGTTGTCTCCTGTTGGTCCATGTTGGTCCATGTCCATCCATGTGGACTCACATCGATTCCTGTTGATCCATGGTGATCCATGGTGATCCATGTTGACTCCTCTTGGTCCATCTCAATCCATCTGACCCACACTGACTCCTCTTGGTCCATGTTGGTCCATGTTGGTCCATGTTGATCCATGTCCATCCATGTGGACTCACATTGATTCCTGTTGATCCATGGGGATCCATGGTGATCCACGTTGACTCCTCTTGGTCCATCTCAATCCATCTGACCCACACTGACTCCTCCTGATCCATGATGGTCCATGTCCATCCATGTTGACTCACGTTGATTCCTGTTGATCCATGGTGACTCCTCTTGTCCCATGATGGTCCGTGTCCATCCACGTTGACCCACACTGACTCCTTTTGGTCCATGGTGGTCCATGTCCATCCATGTTGACCCACGTTGACTCCTCTTGTCCCATGTTGGTCCGTGTCCACCCATCTTGACCCACATTGATTCCTGTTGATCCATGGTGATCCATGGTGATCCACGTTGACTCCTCTTGGTCCATGATGGTCCATGTCCATCCACGTTGACCCACGTTGCCTCCTGTTGGTCCGTGAGGGTCTGTGTCCATCCATGTGGATCACGTTGATTCCTGATGATCCATGGTGAACCATGGTGATCCACACTGACTCCTCTTGGTCCATGTTGGTCCATGTTGGTCCATGTTGGTCCATGTTGGTCCATGTCCATCCATGTGGATCACATTGATCCCTGCTGACCCATGGTGATCCATGGTGATCCACGTTGACTCCTCTTGGTCCATGGTGGTCCGTGTCCATCCACGTTGACCCACGTTGCCTCCTGTTGGTCCGTGAGGGTCCGTGTCCATCCATGTGGATCACATTGATCCCTGCTGATCCACGGATCCGTGTTGATCCGTGTCACTCGGTGTCTCTCCATGTTGACCAGTGCTGACCCATGGTGACCCATGGTGACCTACAGTGACCCATGGTGACCAGTGCTGACCCATGGTGACCCATGGTGATCCATGGTGATCCATAGTGACCCATGGTGACCAGTGCTGACCCATGGTGATCCATAGTGACCCATGGCGACCAGTGCTGACCCATGGTGACCTACAGTGACCCATGGCGACCAGTGCTGACCCATGGTGACCTGTGCTGACCCATGTTGACCTACAGTGACCCATGGTGACCAGTGCTGACCCAAAATGACCCATAGTGACCCATGGTGACCTACAGTGACCCATGGTGACCAGTGCTGACCCAAAATGACCCATAGTGACCCATGGTGACCATGGTGACCAGTGCTGACCCATGGTGACCCATGATGATCCATAGTGACCCATGGTGACCTGTGCTGACCCATGGTGACCTACAGTGACCCATGGTGACCAGTGCTGACCAGTGCTGACCCATAGTAACCCATGGTGACCTGTGTCACTCTCTCTCTCCATGTTGACCTGTGTTGAGCAGAGCTGACCAGTGGTGACCAGTGGTGACCAGTGCTGACCCCTGGTGACCCATGGTGACCTGTGTCACTCTGTCTCTGACCCACCCAGCCCCAGCCCACCCCGAGGGTCAGTCACTCGGGTGAGGTCACCAAGCGCCCTCCCCGCTGTGACGTCACACCCAGCACCGTGATGTCACACCCATCACCATGACGTCACACCCATCACCGTGACGTCACACCCAGCACCGTGACGTCACCGCCGGTGCCACGCCCCGCCCCCATCGGAGCGGGACCCGGTGACATCACAGGTGACATCACAGATGACGTCACTATGGTTCCCACCAGCCCAACATTCCTGCCTTGGGTGGCTCCCAAATTCTGGGGTGTCCTGGGACACCTGTGTCCCCTGGGTGGGGGTGGCACCCAAATCTGGGGTGTCCCGGGACACCTGTGTCCCCTGGATGGGGGTGACACCCAAATTCTGGGGTGTCCTGGGACAGCTGTGTCCCCTGGGTGGCGGTGACACCAAATCCGGGGTGACACCCAAATCCGGGGTGTCCTGGAACACCTGTGTCCCCTGGGTGGGGGTGACACCAAATCTGGGGTGTCCTGGGACACCTGTGTCCCCTGGGTGGGGGTGACACCAAATCTGGGGTGACACCAAATCTGGGGTGTCCCGGGACACCTGTGTCCCCTCAGGTGGGGGTGGCACCCAAATCTGGGGTGTCCTGGGACAGCTGTGTCCCCTGGGTGGGGGTGGCACCCAAATCCGGGGTGTCCTGGGACAGCTGTGTCCCCTGAGTGGGGGTGACACCAAATCTGGGGTGTCCTGGGACAGCTGTGTCCCCTGGGTGGGGGTGACACCCAAATCCGGGGTGTCCTGGGACACCTGTGTCCCCTGGGTGGGGGTGGCACCCAAATCCGGGGTGTCCCGGGACACCTGTGTCCCCTGGGTAGGGGTGGCACCCAAATCCGGGGTGTCCTGGGACAGCTGTGTCCCCTCGGGCGGGGGTGACACCCTGGAGTGTCCCATGACACCTGTGTCCCCTGGGTGGGGGTGACACCCTGGGGTGTCCCATGACACCTGTGTCCCCTCGGGCGGGGGTGACACCCACATTCCGGGGTGACACCCAAATTCCGGGCTCCCCCCCCGGGGCGGTTCCCCGAAACCCGCGTCCCCCGGGGCCAGGGCGGGGGTGGCCCCGGCGCTCGGCCCCGCCCGGCCCCGCTCGCGGGTGGCTCTGTCCCCTCCCCGCGGGCTCTGTCCCCTCCCCGCTGTCACCTCCCGGTGCCCGCGGCGGGGGTGGCACCGCCGGCAGCGCCCCCGGCCTCGGCAGCCGCAGGTGAGGGAGCCGGAGCACCCCGGGGTGCGCTGGGGACCCCAAAACCTCATCCCGGGGTGGGCAGGGGGCCCCCAAATCACCCCCAGGGTGGGCAGGGGACCCCAAAACTTCACCCAGGGTGGGCAGGGGACCCCAAAATTCTCCCCCAGGGTGGGCAGGGGACCCCAAATTCCCTCCGAGGGTGGGCGAGGGTCCCTAAAATCCGCCCCAGAGTGGGGAGGGGACCCCAAACCCACTCCGAGGGTGGGCAGGGCACCCCAAAACCTCACCCAGGGTGGGCAGGGGACCCCAAAACTGCCCGCAGGGTGGGGAGAGGAGCCCAAACTCACCCAGGGTGGGCAGGGGACCCTGAAATCACCCCCAGGGTGGGCAGGGGACCCCCAAACCCCCACCCCAATGTGGGCAGGGTCACGGAGCTCTCGGGGCTGAGGGGGGGTCCCAGCCCGGGACCGCTGCGGTTTTAGGGGGGGGGTCTCTCCAGGGGTCTCTCTGCCCCCCCCCCCCCCAGTTTGCGCCATGATGGACACGGGGGACGGGGGGCGGCGCAGCCCCCCCAGGCTGGCACAGGTGAGCGGGACGGACCCTCAGGTGGGCGGGAGGGACCCCCAGGTGATGCGGGGGGGGGTCGCGGGGATGGGGGGAGGGGGCTCAGGGGACCCCCAAGCACCTGGTGAAGCCTCGCCCCCACCTCAGGGGGTCCCGGGGGGTGGGGGACCGGAGGGGGTCGCGGCATTTGGGGTCTCCCAGCCCCTCCCCTCCCCCCATTTGGCTGGGGACCCCCTCCCCTCCCCCCCCCCCCCCGGCTGGGGACCCCCTCGGCGGCCCCCCTGCCCCCCCCCGGCCCCCGGGCTGGAATTGGGACACGGGGCGGGGACAGGGACAGAGCGGCCGGGAGCCCGCGGCGCCCCTCCCCCACCCCGTGGGAACCGGCACATCATCCCCCCCCCCACCCCCCCAACCCGACCCCCCCCAAACTGAACCCCCCCTGTGCGACCCCCTCCCAGCGCCCTCAGGGGGTCCCGGGGTTCCTGGGACCCCTCCCCACTGGACTCCTGGGACCCCCGGACCCTGGGGACACCCCCAGACTTTGGGACCCCCCCCAGGACCCCTGGGACCCCCAAACATCTGGGGGTCTCCAGACTTTGGGACCCCCCCAGACTTTGGGACCCCCCAGACTCCTGGGACCCCCGTACCCTGGGGGCTCCCCAGATTTTGGGACCCCCCCGGACCCTGGGGACCCCCAAACATCTGGGGGTCTCCAGACCCCTGGGGCACCCCAAGCACCTCATCCTCCCCCGGGCTTTGAGACCCCTCAAATAGACAGGACCCCCCCCTCCGGGAACCTCCTGGGACCCCCCCGACCCTGAGGACCCCTCCCACTTTGGGACCCCCCCCCCCGGGCTCCTGGGACCCCCCAAACATCTGGGGGTCTCCAGACTTTGGGACCCTCCCCAGACTTTGGGATCCCCCCAGGATTCCTGGGACCCCCAAAACCCGGGACGCCCTCAAAAGAGCTGACCCCCCCTCCCCCAGACTTGGGGTCTCCCCGGACACCTGGGACCCCCAGGACCCTTGGGGTCCCCCAGACCCCGGGGACGCTCTGTGCCCCCAGGACGGACCCGCCGGGAATTTGGGGACCCCCGGGGTTCCTGGGAATCTCCAGCTCTTGGGACCCCCGAGACTTTGGGACCCCCCGGATTCCTGGGACCCCCTGAACTCCTGGGACCCCTCAGACTTTGGTACCCCCGCGGACCCTGGGGACCCCCTGAACTCCTGGGACCCCCCAGACTTTGGGACCCCCGTGGACCCTGGGGACCCCCTGAACTCCTGGGACCCCAGGACTTTGGGTTCCCCCCCTCCCCCCGAGACTCCTGGGACCCCCTGAACTCCTGGGACCCCTGGACCCCTGGGGAACCCCCAGACTTTGGGACCCCCCTGGATTCCAGGGACCTCCAAATCCCAGGATCCCCCCAGACTTGGGGTCTCCCCGGGCATTTGGGACCCCCAGGACACCTGGGACCCCCAGGACTCTTGGGGTCCCCCAGACCCCGGGGACCCTCTGTGACCCCAGGACGGACCCCCTGGGAATTTGGGGACCCCCGGGGTTCCTGGGAATCTCCAGCTCTTGGGACCCCCCAGACGTTGGGACCCCCCCGGATTCCTGGGACCCCCTGAACTCCTGGGACACCCCAGACTTTGGGGGTTCCTGGGACCCCCCCAGACTTCGGGACCCCCTGGATTTTGGGGGTGTCCCCCCCGCCCCCCCACAGGCGCAGCACCGCCGGGACCTGGAGGAGGAGCTGCGGGACCTCAGCAACCAGGTGGGCGTGGCTTGTGGAGAGGGGCGGGGCCGACACCTGTCAGTCACAGCCTGGCCCCTCCTCTCACTGGACAGTGTGGCTGTCAATCACCCAAGTGGGCAGGGCAGCGCTATGGGGGCGGAGCTTGGAGCTGTCAATCATCTGGGGGCGGGGCACCGGGGCTGTCAGTCACGCGCTGCCCAATCAGGTGGCGGCACTGGGGCGGAGCCTGGCGGCAGAACGTGGGCGGAGCCTGATGGAGGGCGGGGCCCTGCGGGCGCTGGAGATCGCGGTGGGCGGAGCCCAGGCCCGGGTGGGCGGAGCCTGTCGGGCCCTGGACCGGGCCAAGGAGCGCCTGCGCCTGCAGCAGGTGGGCGGGGCCAGGGGTGGAGGGGGCGGAGCCTCTGACGTGTGTGGGAAAGAGGCGGGGCTAAAGGGGGTGTGGCCTTTGGGGGAGGAGCTTCTGGCAGGGGGTGTGGCTGAGGTGGGGCAGACAGGGTGGGGCCAGGGGTGTGGTCTGTGAAGGAGGCGGGGCATATGGGGGCAAGATTTTGGGGGTGGGTGGGGCCATGGTGGGGAGGGGCCTGAGGGGGCGGAGCTCCTGGCATGGGTGGAGTCAGGGTGGGGGTGTGGCTATGGAGGCGTGGTTCAGCTAAAGGGGGCGTGGTCTGAGGGTTGTGTGGCTGTGAATGGGTGTTGAGCGGTCGGCGGGGCCAGGAGTGTGTGGGCGTGGCCTGTGGCTGACCCCGCCCCTCTGCAGGAGGCGGGGCAGGTGCTGTGGGCGGAGCTGGAGGCCGCTCGCGCCGCCAAGGTGGGGGCGGAGCTCCGGGCACAGGAGGCGGAGTCTCAGTGCCAGGCCCGGGGGGCGGAGCTGGAGCGGCTGCGCCAGGTGGGCAGGGCTAAAAGGAGGGGCGGGGCTACAGCCCATGGGCGGGGCCAAGTACTTATGGGTGGGGCTATGACAGCCCATGGGTGGGGCTAAGGACCAATGGGCAGGGCTATCACAGCCCATGGGTGTGGCTAAAGACCAATGGGCGGGGCTATCACAGCCTGTGGGTGGGGCTAAGGGCCAATGGGCGGGGCTATATCAGCCTGGGGGTGGGGCTAAGGCCCAATGGGCGGGGCTATCACAGCCCATGGGTGGGGCTAAGGACCAATGGGCAGGGCTATCACAGCTCATGGGTGGGGCTAAGGCCCAATGGGTGGGGCTATCACAGCTCATGGGTGGGGCTAAGGCCCAATGGGCGGGGCTATCACACCCCATGGGTGGGGCTAAGGCCCAATGGGCGGGGCTGTAACAGCCTGTGGGTGGGGCTAAGGCCCAATGGGCGGGGCTATAACAGCCAGTGGGTGGGGCTAGGGACCAATGGGCGGGGCTATATCAGCCTGGGGGTGGGGCTATGAAAAAATGGGCAGGGCTAAAGCAGGCGCTGGGCGTGGCCATGGCGGTGGGCGTGTCTCGGGGTGGGCGTGGCCGGAGGGGTGTGTCCATGCTGGCCCCGCCCACAGGCGGTGCAGCTGGCCCAGCATTCCCGGCGCCGGGCCGAGCAGGAGCGTGACCAGGTGGCTGCCAAGGTTGGCCACGCCCCCCGGGCCAGGTGAGGCCCGGCCACGCCCCCTCCGTGGCCACGTGTGCCCCCAGTGTGTCCCCTATGGGTCCCTACAGCCTCTATGGGTCCCCTATAGCCTCTCCATGTCCCTCTGTCCCTCTGTCCCCTCCGTGTCCCTCTGTCCCCTCTATGTCCCCCCGGTGTCCCCTCTGTGTCCCCTCCCTGTCCCCTCCCTGTCCCCTCCCTGTCCCCTCTCTGTCCCCTCTGTGTCCCCTCTGTGTCCCCTCTGTGTCCCCTCCATGTCCCATCCCTGTCCCCTCTCTGTCCCCTCTGTGTCCCCTCTGTGTCCACTCCGTGTCCCCTCCGTGTCCCCTCCCTGTCCCCTCCCTGTCCCCTCTCTGTCCCCTCCATGTCCCCTCCATGTCCCCTCCATGTCCCACCCTGTCCCCTCCATGTCCCCTCTCTGTCCCCTCTCTGTCCCCTCCATGTCCCCTCCGTGTCCCTCTGTCCCCTCTCTGTCCCCTCCCTGTCCCCTCCCTGTCCCCTCTCTGTCCCCTCTCTGTCCCCTCCATGTCCCCTCCGTGTCCCTCTGTCCCCTCTCTGTCCCCTCCCTGTCCCCTCTCTGTCCCCTCTCTGTCCCCTCCGTGTCCCCTCTCTGTCCCCTCCCTGTCCCCTCTCTGTCCCCTCCATGTCCCCTCCGTGTCCCCGCAGCGCCCCCGCCGGTGACCCCGCGGCGCTGCAGGCGGCGCTGGAGGAGCTGCGGGAGCACAACCGGGACCTGCGGGAGCGGCTGGGCCAGCGGCTGGGACAGGCGGGGACACCGCGGGGACATGGGGGGACACCGGGGGGACACCGGGGGGACACCGGGGGAGCGGCTGGGACAGCGGCTGGGACAGGCGGGGACACCGGGGACACCGGGGGGACACCGGGGACATGGGGGGGACACCGGGGGAGCGGCTGGGACAGCGGCTGGGACAGGCGGGGACACCGCGGGGACACCGGGGACACCGGGGACATGGGGGGACACCGGGGGGACACCGGGGACATGGGGGGGACACCGGGGGGACACCGCGGGGACATGGGGGGAGCGGCTGGGCCAGCGGCTGGGACAGGCGGGGACACCGCGGGGACACCGGGGGGATACCGGGGGGACACCGGGGACACCGCGGGGACACCGGGGGGATACCGGGGGAGCGGCTGGGCCAGCGGCTGGGACAGGCGGGGACACCGCGGGGACACCGGGGGGACACCGGGGGGATACCGGGGGAGCGGCTGGGCCAGCGGCTGGGACAGGCGGGGACACCGGGGACACCGCGGGGACACCGGGGGGCACCGCGGGGACACCAGGGGGACACCGGGGGACACCGGGGGAGGCACAACCGGGACCTGCGGGAGCGGCTGGGACAGCGGCTGGGACAGGCGGGGACACCGGGGAGGGACACCGCGGGGACACCGGGGGACATCGGGGGAGGCACAACCGGGACCTGCGGGAGCGGCTGGGACAGGCGGGGACACCGGGGGACACCGGGGACATGGGGACACAGCGGGGACACAGCGGGGACACCGGGGGGACACCGGGGGGACATGGGGGGAGCGGCTGGGACAGCAGGTGGGGACACCGGGGGGACACCGGGGGGACACCAGGGGGACACCGGGGACATGGGGGGAGCGCCTGGGACAGGCGGGGACAGCGCGGGGACACCGCGGGGACACCGGGGGGGGACACAGGGACACGGGATATTGGGCCAGATGTGGGTGCTGTGGGTGCCCCGCGGACACCCGTGGGTGCACCGGGGACACCCGTGGGTGACACGGGGACCGGTGTGGGTTCCATGGGTGACAGGGGACCCCCGTGGGTGCCGTGGGTGCACCGGGGACACTCGTGGGTGACACAGGGACACCCGTGGGTGACACGGGGACACTCGTGGGCTCCCCACGGACACCCGTGGGTGACACGGGGACACTCGTGGGTGACACGGGGACAGGTGTGGGTTCCATGGGTGACACGGGGATCCCCATGGGTGCCGTGGGTCACACGGGGACACCCGTGGGTGACACGGGGACACTCGTGGGTGACACGGGGACACTCGTGGGTGACACAGGGACACCCGTGGGTGACACGGGGACACTCGTGGGCTCCCCACGGACACTCGTGGGCTCCCCACGGACACCCGTGGGTGACACGGGGACACCCGTGGGTGACACGGGGACACTCGTGGGCTCCCCGCGGACACCCGTGGGTGACACAGGGGACCCCCGTGGGTGGGCTCCCCGCGTTCACCCGTGGGTGACAAGGGACACCCCCGTTTCCCCCCCCCGCAGGCCGAGGAGCTGCGGCGCGCGCTGGCGGCGGCGGGCGCGCGCTCCCGGGAGGCGCAGGCGGCGCGCGCGGGGCTGGGCCGGGAGCAGCGGCGGCTCCGGGAGCGGCTCCGGGGGGAGCGGGACCGGGACCGGAACCGGGACCCCCCCGGCGGCCCCGAGCCCGCCCTGCGCGCCCGCTGCGCCCACCTGCAGGAGCTGCTGCGGAGAGAGGCGGGGTCAGCGCGGGCAGGGGCGCGGGGGGGACACGGGGGGTCCCAGGGTGGTTCTTGGTGGCCTCGGGTGGTCCTGGGTGGTCCCAGGTGGTCCAAGGTGATCCCCCAGGTGGCCCCAGGGTGGCTCAGGGGGGTCCCAGGGTGATCCCAGGTGGTCCCAGGGTGGTTCTTGGTGGCCTTGGGTGGTCCCAGGGTGGTCCAGGGGGTCTCAGGGTGGTCCAAGGGAGTCCTGGGTTGCCGCACAAGGTGCCAGGGTGGCACAAGAGGGTCCCAGGGTGGCCTTGGGTGGTCCAAGGGTGGCCCAAGGGGGTCCCAGGATGGCCCAGGGTGGCCCATGGGGGTCCTGGGGGGTCCCAGGTTGGTCCCAGGTGGCCCAGGGGGGTCCCAGGATGGCCCAAGGGGGTCCTGGGGGGTCCCAGGTTGGTCCCAGGTGGCCCAGGGGGGTCCCAAGGTGGTTCTTGGTGGCCTCAGGGTCCCAGAGTGGTCCAAGGTGATCCCCAGGTGGTCCCAGGGTGGTCCCAGGGTGGCCCATGGGGGTCCCATTGGGGGTCTCAGGGTGGCCCAGGGGAGTCCCAGGGTGGCCCAGATTGGTCTGTGTGACCCCAGAGTGGCTCAGGGGGGTCCCAGAGTGGTTCTTGGTGGCCTTGGGTGGTCCCAGGTGGTCCCAGGAGATCCCAGGTGGTCCCAGGGTGACACAGATTGCTTTGTGTGGCCCCAGGGTGGCCCAGGGGGGTCCCAGCACAGCCCTGTCCCAGATGTGTCACCAGCTGTGGGTCCCTCTGTGGGTGACAGGGGTGACACAGGTGACACACAGATGACACACAGGGTGACACCCAGGTGACACAGGTGACACACACAGGTGACACAGGTGACACCTAGGTGACCCCGGTGTCCCCTTAGGGCGCGGCTGGCGCTGGCCCGTGTGACACAGGGTGACACACAGGTGACACACAGGTGACACACAGGGTGACACCCAGGTGACACAGGTGACACACACAGGTGACACAGGTGACACCCAGGTGACCCCGGTGTCCCCTTAGGGCGTGGCTGGCGCTGGCCCGTGTGACACAGGGTGACACACAGGTGACACACAGGGTGACACACAAGTGACAGACACAGGTGACAGACACAGGTGACACAGGTGACACAGGTGACACACAGGTGACACAGTGACACCCCACTGTCCCCACAGGGCGTGGCTGGTGCTGGCCCGTGTGACACAGGGTGACTCAGGTGACACACAGGTGACACAGGTGACACACAGGGTGACACACAGGTGACACACAGGTGACACAGGTGACACACAGGTGACACACAGGGTGACACACAGGTGACAATCTGTCCCCGCAGGGCGCGGCTGGCGCTGGCCCGTGTGACACAGGGTGACACACAGGTGACACACAGGTGACACACAGGGTGACACAGGTGACACACAGGTGACACACAGGTGACAATCTGTCCCCGCAGGGCGCGGCTGGCGCTGGCCCGTGTGACACAGGGTGACACAGGGTGACACAGGTGACACACAGGTGACACAGGTGACCCCCAGGTGACAATCTGTCCCCGCAGGGCGCGGCTGGCGCTGGCCCGTGCCGCCCGTGTCACCGGGCGCCGCCTGCGGGCGCTGGCGGCCGAGGCCGAGGAGCAGCGGCTGCTGGGGGAGCGCTACCGGCTGCAGGTGGGGACCCCGGGGACACCCCTGTCACCTCCTGTGTCACCTGTGTCACCTGCTGTCATTGCTGTCACCTCCTGTCACTTCCTGTGTCACTGCTGTCACCTCCTGTGTCACCTGCTGTCCCCCTACAGCCTCCATGTCCCCATGTGCCTCCCTGTGCCCCAATGTCCCCAATGTCCCCAATGTCCCTGTGTCCCCTCAGTGTCCCCGTGTCCCCAATGTCCCCCCAATGTCCCCAGTGTCCCCGAAGTCCCCTCAGTGTCCCTGCTGTCCCCGCTATCCCCAATGTCCCCAATGTCCCATGTCCCTGTCCCCTCAGTGTCCCCATAACTCCAATGTCTGCAATGTCCCCTCAGTGTCCCCACTGTCCCCAATGTCCCCAATGTCCCCTCAATGTCCCCATGTCCTCGCTGTCCCCAATGCCCCTGCTGTCCCCAATGTCCCATGTCCCCAATGTCCCCAATGTCCCCTCAATGTCCCCATGTCCTCGCTGTCCCCAATGCCCCTGCTGTCCCCAATGTCCCCACTGTCCCCAATGTCCCCACTGTCCCTATGTCCTCGCTGTCCCTGATGTCCCCAATGCCCCCACTGTCCCCAATGTCCCCAATGTCCCCAATGTCCCCTCAATGTCCCCACTGTCCCCAATGTCCCCACTGTCCCCAATGTCCCCTCAATGTCCCCAATGTCCCCTCAATGTCCCCACTGTCCCCAATGTCCCCACTGTCCCCAATGTCCCCAATGTCCCCTCAATGTCCCCAATGTCCCCAATGTCCCCAATGTCCCCAATGTCCCCGTGTCCCCGCTGTCCCCAATGTCCCCTCAATGTCCCCAATGTCCCCATGTCCCCGCTGTCCCCTCAGGCGCGTGCCTCCGAGGCCGCCGGCCGGCTCCTGGCTGCCCAGGTGGCCGCGGTGGCCGCGGGCACGGCCCAAGCGCTGGCCCAGGGCCACCACCTGCGGCGGCAGCTGGAGGACGTCGGGGACGGCGCCGCCGCCACCGCCCGGCACGTGGCCGTGCTGAGGGCGCGCCTCAGGTGGGACCTACGGAGATCCTACAGAAACCCCATGGAGATCCTGTGGAGACCCCATGGAGATCCTATAGAAACCCTATGGAGATCCTATGGAGATCCTGTGGAGACCCCATGGAGATCCTATAGAAACCCTATGGAGATCCTATGGAGACCCCATGGAGATCCTATAGAAACCCTATGGAGACCCTATGGAGATCCTATAGAAACCCTATGGAGATCCTGTGGAGACCCCATGGAGATCCTATAGAAACCCTATGGAGATCCTATGGAGATCCTATGGAGATCCTATGGAGATCCTATGGAGATCCTACAGAAACCCTATGGAGATCCTGTGGAGACCCTATGGAGACCCTATGGAGATCCTATAGAAACCCTATGGAGACCCTATGGAGATCCTATGGAGATCCTATGGAGATCCTATGGAGATCCTATGGAGATCCTACAGAAACCCTATGGAGATCCTGTGGAAATCCTATGGAGACCCTATGGAGACCCTATGGAGATCCTATAGAAACCCTATGGAGATCCTATGGAGATCCTACAGAAACCCTATGGAGATCCTGTGGAAATCCTATGGAGATCCTATGGAGATCCTATAGAAACCCTATGGAGATCCTATGGAGATCCTACAGAAACCCTATGGAGATCCTGTGGAAATCCTATGGAGATCCTATGGAGACCCCATGGAGATCCTATGGAGACCCTATGGAGACCCTATGGAGATCCTGTGGAGACTCCATCGAGATCCTATGGAGATCCTATGGAGATCCTATGGAGATCCTATGGAAACCCTATGGAGATCCTATGGAGATCCTATGGAGACCCCATAGAGACCCTATGGAAACCCTATGGACCCCATGGAAACGCGGTGGAAACCCTATGGAGACTCTATGGAGACCCCATAGAAACCCTATAGAAACCCTACAGACCCTATGGACCCCCTAGAAACCCTATGGATCCCACGGACCCCATAGAGATCCTATGGAGACCCTATAGAGACCCCACAGAGACCCCATAGAGATCCTATGGAAACCCTATAAAAACCCCATGGAAACCCTATAGAGACTCCATAGAAACCCCACAGACCCCTATGGATCCCATAGAAACCCTGTGGATCCCATGGACCCCATAGAGACCCTATAGAGACCCCATAGACACCCTATAGAAACCCCATAGAAACCCTACAGACCCCTATGGATCCCATAGAAACCCTGTGGATCCCAATTAACCCTATAGAAACCCTATAGAAATCCCATAGAAACCTCCTGGAAAGCCTATAGACCCTATAGACCCCTATGGACCCCATAGAAACCCTACAGACCCCATAGAAACCCTACGGACCCCATAGAACCCCTATAGATCCCCCAAGGACCCCATGGAAGCCTCAAAGATCCCTTATGGGGTGGGGGGGCTCCATAGGGGTCTCTGTGGGGTTTATGGGGTTTATGGGGTGCCAGGGGGTCTCTGAGGGGTTTATGGGGTTTATGGGGTTTATGGGGTGCCGGGGAGGTGTCTGTGGGGTTTATGGGGTTTATGGGGTGCTGGGGGGGTCTCTATGGGGTTTATGGGGTTTATGGGGTGCCGGGGGGGTCTCTGTAGGGTTTATGGGGTGCTGGGAGGGTCTCTGTGGGGTTTATGGGGTTTGTGGGGTGCTGAGGGGGTCTCTGAGGGGTTTATGGGGTTTATGGGGTTTATGGGGTGTCGGGGAGGTCTCTGTGGGGTTTATGGGGTTTATGGGGTGCCGGGGGGGTCTCTGTAGGGTTTATGGGGTGCTGGGGGGGTCTCTATGGGGTTTATGGGGTGCTGGGGGGTCTCTGTGGGGTTTATGGGGTGCTGAGGGCTCCCTCTGGGGTTTATGGGGTTTATGGGGTGCTGAGGGCTCTCTATGGGGTTTATGGGGTGCCGGGGGTGTCTCTGTGGGGTTTATGGGGTTTATGGGGTGCCGGGGGGGTCTCTGAGGGGTTTATGGGGTTGATGGGGTGCCGGGGGGTCTCTGTGGGGTTTATGGGGTTGATGGAGTTGATGGGGTGCTGAGGGGGTCTCTATGGGGTTTATGGGGTTTGGGTCTCTGTGGGGTTTATGGGGTTTATGAGGTTTATAGGGTTTATGGGGTGCCGGGGGGTCTCTGTGGGGTTTATGGGGTTTATGGGGTGTCAGGAAGGTCTCTATGGGGTTTATGGGGTTTATGGGGTTTATGGGGTGTCGGGGAGGTCTCTGTGGGGTTTATGGGGTGCTGGGGGGGTCTCTGTGGGGTTTATGGGGTTTGTGGGGTGCTGAGGGGGTCTCTATGGGGTTTATGGGGTTTATGGGGTGCTGGGGGGGTCTCTATGGGGTTTATGTGGTGCCGGGGGGGTCTCTATGGGATTTATGGGGTGCCAGGGGGTCTCTATGGGGTTTATGGGGTTTGTGGGGTGCTGAGAGGACTCTATGGGGTTTATGGGGTTTATGGGGTGCTGAGGGCTCCCTATGGGGTTTATGGGGTGCCGGGGGGTCTCTGTGGGGTTTATGGGGTTTATGGGGTGCCGGGGGTGTCTCTGTGGGGTTTATGGGGTTTATGGGGTGCTGAGGGCTCTCTATGGGGTTTATGGGGTGCCGGGGGTGTCTCTGTGGGGTTTATGGGGTTTATGGGGTGCCGGGGGGTCTCTATGGGGTTTATGGGGTGCTGAGGGCTCCCTCTGGGGTTTATGGGGTTTATGGGGTGCTGAAGGGTCCTTATGGGGTTTATGGGGTGCTGAGGGGTCCCTATGGGGTTTATGGGGTGCTGAAGGCTCCCTATGGGGTTTATGGGGTGCTGAGGGCTCTCTATGGGGTTTATGGGGTGCCGGGGGGTCTCTATGGGGTTTATGGGGTGCCGGGGGGTCTCTGTGGGGTTTATGGGGTGCTGAAGGCTCCCTATGGGGTTTATGGGGTGCTGAGGGCTCTCTATGGGGTTTATGGGGTGCCGGGGGTGTCTCTGTGGGGTTTATGGGGTTTATGGGGTGCCGGGGGGTCTCTGTGGGGTTTATGGGGTTTATGGGGTGCCGGGGGGTCTCTGTGGGGTTTATGGGGTTTATGGGGTGCCGGGGGCTCTGACGGCGCGGTGCCCCCCCCCAGGTGTGACCCCATGACCCTGTCCCGCACCGTCCGGCGGATGCTGCGGGACGGGGACGACTCCGAGGACAGCGGCGACAGCAGCGGGGACAGCAGCGGGGACAGCGGCCCCGGCCCGCGGCCCCAAAACCCGCCCGGGACCCCCTGAACCCCCCCGCGACCCCAAAACCCCCCCGGGAACCCCCCCCCAAATCCCTCCTGTGGGGTTTTGGGGTTTTGGGGTCCCCAAAGCCATTAAAGCGCCTTGAGAGGGGCTCGGTCATGAGTGGGGGGCGCGGGGCGGGGGGGCGGGGGGCCCCAAAACCGGGAGGGAGCCGCGCCCCATAGAAACCCCATAGAAACCCTATAGAAACCCCATAGATACCCTATGGAAACCCTATAGAAACCCTATAGAAACCCTATAGAAACCCCATAGAAACCCTATAGAAACCCCATAGAAACCCCATAGAAACCCCATAGAAACCCTATAGAAACCCCATAGAAACCCCATAGAAACCCTATAGAAACCCCATAGATACCCTATGGAAACCCTATAGAAACCCTATAGAAACCCCATAGAAACCCTATAGAAACCCCATAGAAACCCTATAGAAACCCTATAGAAACCCCATAGATACCCTAGAGAAACCCCATAGAAACCCTATAGAAACCCTATAGAAACCCCATAGATACCCTAGAGAAACCCCATAGAAACCCTATAGAAACCCCATAGAAACCCTATAGATACCCTATAGATACCCCATAGATGCCCTATAGAAACCCTATAGAAACCCTATGGAAACCCTATAGAAACCCTATAGATACCCTATAGAAACCCTATAGATACGCTATAGAAATCCTATAGAAACCCCATAGAAACCCCATAGAAACCCCACAGAAACCCTATGGATTTAGGGTCGGGGGGGCGTTGAAAACTCAAATTGGGGGGTGAAATCCACGCCAAACCCCACAAAAATCCCCCAAAATCCCAAACTGCCCCCGAAACCCCAAAAACGCCCCAAAAGCGGCAGGAGAACGCCGGCGGCGAGGGGCGGGGCTTGCATAGCTAATGAGGAGGGGCGCGGCTCCGCTGGCCAATCACGACACAGAATGCAAATGAGGCACGCAGAGCAGGGGGAGCGCGCGTCGGCGTCTCAGCCAATGAGAAGAAAGAGGCGGGGCCAGGGGCGTGCCGGGGGTTGTTCTCGCGGAATCCGGGAATCTCGCGAGAGTTCCTGGTCGGCCGCGGCGGCGGCGGGATGGGAGCGCCGAGGTGGGGCCGGAACCGGGGCGGGAAAGGAGGGGGGAAAAATGGGGGAAAAGCGGGGAAAAGCGGGTAAAAGGGACGGTCCGGGATGGGGAGGGGACGCGGGGAGAGGGTTCCGGCCATTGCGGGGAGATGTCAGGCCGCGGAGCGGCGGTGGTTGCGGGGGAACGGGGCAGGCCCCGGGTGAGCTGAGGGGGGAATGGCGGGGAGGGGTCTGGGTGTGAGGGGGGAATGGTGGGGAGGGGTCTGGGTGTGAGGGGGGAATGGTGAGGGGGGGTCCGGGTGTGAGGGGGGAATGGTGGGGAGGGGTCCGGGTGTGAGGGGGGAATGGCGGGGAGGGGTCTGGGTGTGAGGGGGGAATGGTGAGGAGGGGTCTGGGTGTGAGGGGGGAATGGCGAGGGGAGGTCCGGGAATGGCGGGGAGGGGTCTGGGTGTGAGGGGGGAATGGTGAGGGGAGGTCCGGGAATGGTGGGGAGGGGTCCGGGTGTGAGGGGGGGTCTGGGTGTGAGGGGGGAATGGTGAGGAGGGGTCTGGGTGTGAGGGGGGAATGGCGAGGGGAGGTCCGGGAATGGCGGGGAGGGGTCTGGGTGTGAGGGGGGGGTCCGAGTGTGAGGGGGGGTCCGGGGGACAGAGACCCGGCCGAGGGGAGGGGGCTGCGGGGGTGAATCCCCCCCCGGGGGTGTATTTTTGGGGAGCCCCCCTGACCCCGGCACGCCCCCGCAGATGCCCCGGCACTGCTCCGCCGCCGGCTGCTGCACCCGCGACACCCGCGACACCCGCGGCCGAGGCATCTCCTTCCACCGGTGCGTGAGCCCCCCGGGACCCCCGCGGCGGGGAGAGCCCCGGAGCTGTGCCCTGACATGGCCTGTCACCTGTGTCACCTCCCTGACACGGGCTGTCACCTGTGTCACCTCCCTTAGTTAGCAACGGGCTGTCACCTGTGTCACCTCCCTGACACGGGCTGTCACTTGTGTCACCCACCCAGACACGGGCTGTCACCTGTGTCACCCCCCTTAGCAACGGGCTGTCACCTGTGTCACCTCCCTGACACGGGCTGTCACTTGTGTCCTCCCCGCCCCCAGCAATGGGCTGCCCCAGGTGTGTCCCCCCCCCCTCCCCCCCCCAGCAATGGGCTGTCCCAGGTGTGTCCCCCCTCCCCCCCCCAGCAATGGGCTGCCCCAGGTGTGTCCCCCCCCCTCCCCTCCCCCAGCAATGGGCTGCCCCAGGTGTGACCCCCCCCCCCAGCAATGGGCTGTCCCAGGTGTGACCCCCCCCCAGCAATGGGCTGCCCCAGGTGTGACCCCCCCCCCAGCAATGGGCTGTCCCAGGTGTGACCCCCCCCCCAGCAATGGGCTGTCCCAGGTGTGACCCCCCCTCCCCCCCCCCCAGCAATGGGCTGTCCCAGGTGTGACTCCCCCTCCCCCCCCCAGCAATGGGCTGTCCCAGGTGTGACCCCCCCTCCCCCCCCCAGCAATGGGCTGTCCCAGGTGTGACTCCCCCTCCCCCCCAGCAATGGACTGTCCCAGGTGTGTCCCCCCCCATTTGAGGGATGGCTCAGCCCCGTTCCCCTTGAACGGACCAGGCTGGACTGTTCCATTCGCGGGTGCGCGGGGGGAGGAAGGTGTCACTCGGCCCTGCAGAAGTTGGGGGGTGGGGGGGAGGTGGAAACTGCGCCCTCGCGGCTCACCTGTCCCACCTGTGTCACCTGTCCCACCTGTGTCACCTCTGTGATCTGTGTCACCTGTGCCACCTGTCTGACCTGTGTGATCTGTGTCACCTGTGTCACCTGTCTGACCTGTGTGATCTGTGTCACCTGTGTGATCTGTGTCACCTGTGTGATCTGTGTCACCTGTCCCACCTGTGTCACTTGGGTCCCCCCGTGTCCCCACCCCATTGTGTCCCCCCCTCACACCCTCTGTGCCCCATGTCCCCCGTGTCCCCACATCCCCATGTCCCTGTCCCCCATGTCACCCTGTCCCCTGTGTCCCCACATCCCCGTGTCCCTGTTCCCCTCTCTCTGTCCCCATGTCCGTGTCCCTGTGTCCCCTGGGTGTCCCCATGTCCCTGTGTTGATGTCCCTGTCCCTCCGTCCCTGTGGGTGTCCCCATGTCCCTGTCCCCCTGTCCCCATGTCCTTGTCTGTGTCCCCGTGTCCCTGTTGGTGTCCCTGTATCGGTGTCCCCCTGTCTGTCTGTCTCTGTCTGTGTATCCCTGTCCGTCTGTCCCCTGTCTGTCCGTCTGTCCCCTGTCCGTCTGTCCCCCTGTCCGTCTGTCCCCTGTCTGTCCGTCTGTCCCCTGTCTGTCTGTCCCCTGTCTGTCCCCTGTCTGTCCGTCTGTCCCCTGTCTGTCTGTCCCCTGTCTGTCCCCTGTCTGTCCGTCTGTCCCCTGTCTGTCCCCTGTCTGTCCCCTGTCTGTTGGTCTGTCCCCTGTCTGTCCCCTGTCCCCCTGTCTGTCCCCTGTCCCCCTGTCTGTCCCTGTCTGTCCTGTCTGTCCCTGTCTGTCTGTCTGTCTGTCCCTTCTGTCCCGTCTGTCCCCTGTCCCCTGTCTGTCTGTCCCTGTCTGTCTGTCTGTCTGTCCCTGTCTGTCTGTCCCTGTCTGTCTGTCCCTGTCTGTCTGTCCCCGTCTGTCTGTCCCTGTCTGTCTGTCTGTCCCTGTCTGTCTGTCCGTCCCCGCAGGCTGCCGCGCCGTGACGACCCGCGCCGCGCGCAGTGGCTGGAGAACAGCCGGCGGCGGGACCCCCTGGGCGGGGGGCGCTGGGACCCCAGCTCCAAGTACATCTACTTCTGCTCGCAGCACTTCGAGCGCTCCTGCTTCGAGCTAGTGGGCTACAGGTGAGCACAGGTGTGACACAGACAGGTGTGACAGGTGTGACACAGACAGGTGTGACACAGGTGTGACACAGACAGGTGTGACAGGTGTGACACAGACAGGTGTGACACAGGGAGCCCAGCTCCAAGTACATCTACTTCTGCTCGCAGCACTTCGAGCGCTCCTGCTTCGAGCTAGTGGGCTACAGGTGAGCACAGGTGTGAGAGACAGGTGTGAGACAGACAGGTGTGACACTGACAGGTGTGACAGGTGTGACACAGGTGTGACACAGGGACCCCAGCTCCAAGTACATCTACTTCTGCTCGCAGCACTTCGAGCGCTCCTGCTTCGAGCTAGTGGGCTACAGGTGAGCGCAGGTGTGACACAGACAGGTGTGACAGGTGTGACACAGACAGGTGTGACACAGGTGTGACAGGTGTGACACAGGTGTGACACAGGGACCCCAGCTCCAAGTACATCTACTTCTGCTCGCAGCACTTCGAGCGCTCCTGCTTCGAGCTAGTGGGCTACAGGTGAGAGACAGGTGTGAGAGACAGGTGTGACACAGACAGGTGTGACACTGACAGGTGTGACAGGTGTGACACAGACAGGTGTGACAGGTGTGACACAGACAGGTGTGACACTGACAGGTGTGACAGGTGTGACACAGGTGTGACACAGGGACCCCAGCTCCAAGTACATCTACTTCTGCTCGCAGCACTTCGAGCGCTCCTGCTTCGAGCTAGTGGGCTACAGGTGAGAGACAGGTGTGAGAGACAGGTGTGACACAGACAGGTGTGACACAGACAGGTGTGACTCAGACAGGTGTGACAGGTGTGACACAGACAGGTGTGACACAGGTGTGAGAGAGACAGGTGTGAGACAGGTGTGAGAGCTGTGAGACAGGTGTGATAGAGGTATGACAGGTGGGCTAGAGGTGTGACACAGGTGTGACACAGGTGAGACACAGGTGAGCACAGGTGTGACCTGCAGTGAGCTACAGCTGAGCACAAGTGGGATACAGGTGAGCACAGGTGTGTCCTGGGTGGGGCACAGGTGAGCACAGAGGGGACAGGTGAGACCGGGGGATCCAGATGTGTCTTGGGGGGCGCTGGGGTGGGCTACAGGTGAGCCCGGGGGGGCTGCAGGTGAGGGAACCCCCCAGGTATGTCAGGACCCCCCAGGCGTCAGGACCCCTGCCAGGTGTGGGGTTCCCCAGGTGTGGGGGTTCCCCAGGTGTGGGGGTCCCACCTGAGCCCCCCAGGTGTGGGGTTCCCCAGGTGTGGGGGTCCCCCCTGAGCCCCCCAGGTATGGAGGTCCCCAGGTATGGAGGTCCCCAGGTGTGGGAGTTCCCCAGGTGTGGGCGTTCCCCAGGTATGGAGGTCCCCAGGTATGGAGGTCCCCAGGTGTGGGGGTTCCCCAGGTGTGGGGGTTCCCCAGGTGTGGGGTTCCCCAGGTGTGGGCGTTCCCCAGGTGTGGGGGTCCCCAGGTGTGAGGGTTCCCCAGGTATGGAGGTCCCCAGGTGTGGGGGTTCCCCAGGTGTGGGGGTTCCCCAGGTTTGGGGTTCCCCAGGTGTGGGGGTTCCCCAGGTGCGGGGTCCCCCAGGTGTGGGGGTTCCCCAGGTGCGGGGTTCCCCAGGTGTGGGGGTTCCCCAGGTGCGGGGTTCCCCAGGTGTGGAGGTCCCCAGGTGCGGGGGTTCCCCAGGTGCGGGGGTCCCACCTGAGCCCCTCCCCCCCCGCAGTGGCTACCACCGCCTCAAGGAGGGCGCCGTGCCCACCGTGTTCACCTCGGGACCCCCCCGGGCCCCCCGGGCCGGGCCCCCCCCGCCCGACAGCGACCCCCCCCCGAAGGCCCCGCGCGGCGCCCGCAGGTGGAAGTGAGTGCGGGGGGGGCTGGGGGGGGTTTGGGGGGCACAGGGGGGCTTTGGGGGGGTCTGGGGGGTCTTTGGGGGGCACGGGGAGGCTCCCCCACTTCATTCCTGGGACCCCGTGGGACCCTCGGGACCCCTCCCACCCATGGGACGCCCCCCAATTTCCCCTCCCCCACCCCTGGGACCCCCCATTCTCCCCTGGGACCCCCCCATTCCCCCCGACCTCCCCCACCCCTGGGACCCCCCCCCGACTCAATCCCTGCTGGACCCCCCCATTCCCCCCGGACCCCCATTCCCCCCTGAGCTCTCTGACCCCTGGGACCCCCCCCCCCATTCATCCCTGGGACCCCCCCATTCCCCCCGACCTCCCCCACCCCTGGGACCCCCACTCCCCCTGGGCCCCTCCGGGGCCTCTCCCGCCGTTCGGGCGCGTTCCGGGGGTCTCTCCCTGCTGACCCCTCCCCTCCCCGGGGGTCTCTCCCCGCTGACCCCTCCCTTTCCCGGGGGTCCCTCCGTGCTGACCCCTCCCCTCCCCGGGGGTCTCTCCCGCTGACCCCTCCCTTTCCCGGGGGTCCCTCGTGCTGACCCCTCCCTTTCCCGGGGGTCCCTCCGTGCTGACCCCTCCCCTTCC
>JAJNNQ010000387.1:0-28575 GCA_027886175.1 Phylloscopus collybita
AAAACTAGTTAAACCAGTTAAAAATCAGTTAAAACCAGTTAAAAACCGGTTAAACCAGTTAAAAACCAGTTAAAACCAGTTAAAACCAGTTACAAACCAGTTAAAAACCAGTTAAAACCAGTAAAATAACCCGTCAAAACCAGTTAAACCAGTAAAGTAACTAGTAAAAAAACAGTAAAAAAACCAGTTAAAACCAGTTAAAAACCAGTTAAAACCAGTTAAAACCAGTTTAACCCAGTTAAAACCCAGTTAAAACCAGTTTAACCCAGTTACAACCAGTGAAACCAGTTCAAACCAGTGACACCAGTGCTCCCAGTTAACTGGAACCAGTTTAAACCAGTTAAGCCAGTCAAAACCAGTTCAAACCAGTTAAACCAGTGACTCTAAACCAGTAACGCTGGTTAAAATCTCTTAAAACCAGTTAAAACCAGTAAACCAGTTAAACCAGTGACCTCAAACCAGTTAAAATCCAGTAAAACCAGTAAACCAGCTAAAACCAGCTAAAAACCAGTTAAACCAGTTCAAACCGATTAAACCAGTGACCCAAAACCGGTGAAAAACCAGTTAAACCAGTTAAAACCAGTTACAACCAGTTAAACCAGTTAAACCAGTGACTCTAAACCAGTTAAACCAGTTAAAACCAGTCAAAACCAGTTAAAACCAGTTAAAACCAGTTTAATCAGTAAAACCAGTTAAACCAGTGACTCTAAACCAGTTAAAACCAGTAAACCAGTTAAAACCAGTTAAAACCAGTTTAATCAGTCAAAACCAGTTAAAACCAGTGACTCTAAACAGTTAAAACCAGTTAAAACCAGTTAAAACCAGTTACAACCAGTTAAACCAGTTAAAACCAGTCAAAACCAGTTAAACCAGTAAAGTAACCGGTAGAAAAGCAGTAAAAAACCAGTAAAAAACCAGTTAAAACCAGTTAAACCTGTTAAAAACCAGTTAAACCAGTAAAATAACCAGTAAAAAACCAGTTTAAACCAGTTAAACCAGTGACTCCAAACCAGTTCAAACCAGTTCAAACCAGTGACTCTAAACCAGTTTAAACCAGTAAAACCAGTGAAACCAGTGAAAACCAGTTAAACCCAGTTAAAACCGATTAAACCAGTGATTCTAAACCAGTTAAAACCAGTTAAAACCAGTTAAACCAGTCAAAACCAGTGAAACCAGTGAAACCAGTCAAAACCAGTTAAACCAGTGACTCTAAACCAGTTAAAATCCAGTGAAACCAGTTTAAACCAGTTAAAAACCAGTTAAAAACCAGTTTCACCCAGTTTAACCCAGTGAAACCAGTTCAAACCAGTGACACCAGTGCTCCCAGTTAACTGGAACCAGTTAAACCAGTAAAAACCAGTTTAAACCTGTTAAAACCAGGAAACCAGTTAAACCAGTGACTCTAAACCAGTTAAAACCAGTGAAAACCAGTTTAAACCAGTTAAAACCAGTTAAAACCCATTAAACCAGTGACCCCAAACCAGTTAAAACCAGCCAAAACCAGTTAAAAACCAGTTAAAAACCAGTTCAAACCAGTTCAAACCAGTAAAAACCAGTTCAAACCAGTTCAAACCAGTTCAAACCAGTGACCCCCAAGCCAGTGCTCCCAGTGCTCCCAGTGCTCCCAGTTCCCTGGATCCAGTGAGAACTGGGCGGGGTCAGCGGAGCCCAAACTGGTTTGTACTGGTTTATACTGGGACCGAACTGGGACCGCAGCCGCTCGCTGGCCCCGCCCCCTTTGCCCTGACCCCGCCCCCTTTGCCCTGACCCCGCCCCTCAACCAATCAGCGCCGAGGAAGCGGCGCCCTCCGCGCTTTCTCCAATAAGAAGCCACAGGGGCGTGGCCCAAGCGGCTCTGACCAATCAGCGCGGAGTGTTGGAGTCAGGTGACCGCCGGCGCGTCACGTGAGGCGCGGCGCGGTCACGTGAGGGCGGCGCGCGGGGCCGAGGTGAGGCCGGGGGGGTTTTGGGGGGGAAAATTCGGGAATTTTGGGGGAAATTTTGGGGAATTTTGGGAGAATTTGGGGATCGGGCAGGGCGGGGGAGGGGTGGGGGGGGAGGGGGTGGGAATTGGGGGGGAGGGGAGGGAGGGGGGAGGGGCTTGGGGGGGGATGGCGGGAATTTGGGGGTCTCTGAGGGGATTTGGCGGGAATTTTGGGGGAAAATTTGGGGGATTTGGCGGGAATTTTGGGGATTTTGGGGGCAATTTGGGGGATTTTGGGGTCTCCGAGGGTGTTCGGGGGGAAAATTTGGGATTTGGGGGGGGAATTTTGGGATTTTGGGGAGAATTTTAGGGAATTTTGGGGTCTCTGAGGGAAATTTGGGGAATTTTGGGGGGGATTTTGGGATTTTTTGGGGGATTTGTTGGGAACTTTTTGGGGGGAATTCCTGGGGATTTTTTGGGGGGGATTTTTGGGAATTTTGGGGGGATTTTTTGGCGATTTTTTGAGAAATTTATGGGGAATTTTTTGGGATTTTTTGGGGGATATTTGAGGACTTTTTTTAGGATTTTTTGGGGTAAATTTTCGGGATTTTTGGGGGGATTTTTTGGGAATTTGGGGATTTTTTGGGGGGAATTTTTTGGGTGATTTTTGGGTAATTTTGGGGATTTTTGGGGGATTTTTTTTTAGGATTGTTTGGGGAATTTTTAGGGATTTTTTGAGGATTTTTTTGGGATTTTTTGGGTAAATTTTCGGGATTTTTGGAGGGATTTTTTGGGATTTGGGAGATTTGTGGGGGGGATTTTTTGGTAATATTTTGGGATTTTTTGGGGAATTTTGGGGAATTTTTGGGGGAATTTCTTTGTGATTTTTGGGAATTTTTGGGGGAATTTTGGGGAAATTTTTGTGAAATTTTTGGGAATTTTTTGGGGAGATTTTTGGGAGATTTTTTGGGAGAATTTTTGGGGGATTTTTTTGGGAATTTCTGGAGATTTTTTTTTTGCGATTTTTTGGGGGTGAATTTTGGGGATTTTTGGGGGGGAATTTTTTTGGGAATTTTGGGGGATTTTTTGGAGAATTTTTTTGGATTTTTTTGGGATTTTTAGGGGTTTTTTTTGGGAATTGTTTGGGTTTTTTGGGGGGCGATTTTTGGGAATTTTTTGGTGATTTTTTTGGGGATTTTTAGGTGAAATTTTGGGGATTGTTTTGGAATTTTTTAGGAATTTTGGGGGGATTTTTGGGGGGATTTTGGGGAATTTTTTTAAAGAATTTTTTGGGAATTTTTTGGGATTTTGGGGAATTTTTTGGGGGATTTTTTTTGAATTTTTGGGGATTTTTTGGGGGATTTTTTTGGGAATTTTTTTGGGGAATTTTGGGAATTTTGGGGGGGATTTTTGGGGGCGGTTCCCTCACCGCCCCTCCCCCCTCTCTTCTCTCCCCCCCCAGGACCCCTCCCCCCGCCCCTCCCCCCGCCCCCCCCATGGCCTCCCCCTGCCCCTCCCCCACCCTGGCCCGCCCCGATGACGTCACAACGGGGGCGGGGCCGACAGCGGAGGCCACGCCCCCGGCGGCCAAAGCCCCGCCCCCTCCGCCCCGCCCCCACCTCAGCGTGCTGGTGCTGTGCTTAATTAACCTGCTTAATTACATGGACCGCTTCACCGTGGCAGGTGGGCGGGGCCTCGGGCGGGAGGGGGCGGGGCTTTGGGTGGAGGGGGCGTGGCTTGGGTAAAAGGGGGCGGGGCCAAAGCAGGAAAGGGGCGGGGCTTAATGAACCGCCTTGATTACTGTGGGTCGCCGTGGAAGGTGGGCGGGGTCTAGGGCGGGAGGGGGCGGGGCTTGGGCAGAAGGGGAGGAGTCAGGCAAGGGAGGGGGTGGGGTCTGGGCTGGGGGGGCGGGGTTTGGGTGAGGCGGGAGGGGCTCGGGTGTGGCCCAGGTGGGGGTGGGCGTGGCCCAGGTGTGTACTGGTTTGTGGGCGTGGCCCGGGTGGGAGTGGGCGTGGCTCAGGTGAGTCCAGGTGTGTGTGGGTGTGTCCCAGGTGTGTCCAGGTGTGTGTGGGCGTGGCCCAGGTGTGGCCCAGGTGTGTCCAGGTGTGTGTGGGCGTGGCCCAGGTGTGTCCCAGGTGTGTCCAGGTGTGTGTGGGCGTGGCCCAGGTGTGTCCAGGTGTGTGTGGGCGTGTCCCAGGTGTGTCCCAGGTTAGTCCAGGTGTGTGTGGGCGTGTCCCAGGTGTGTCCCAGGTGTGTCCAGGTGTGTGTGGGCGTGGCCCAGGTGTGTCCCAGGTGTGCCCCAGGTGTGTCCAGGTGTGTGGGCGTGTCCCAGGTGTGTCCCAGGTGAGTCCAGGTGTGTGTGGGTGTGTCCCAGGTGTGTGGGCGTGTCCCAGGTGTGTCCCCAGGTGTGCCCAGGTGTCTCCCCCCCCCCCCCCCAGGTGTGCTGCCGGAAGTCGAGGATTACTTCGGCATCGGCGACAGCAGCTCCGGCCTCCTGCAGACAGGTGAGGCCCCGCCCACCCTCACCTGGCCACGCCCTCCTCACCGGGGCCACACCTGGCCACGCCCTCCCGTAAAGTTTGGGGGGGGGCGAATTTGGGGGGGTTTTTGGGGGGTTTTTTAGCTCACCTGTCCCTCACCTGTCCTACCTGTCTCACCTGTCCCTCACCTGTCCTACCTGTCTCACCTGTCTCACCTGTCCAGGGTTGGTTTTTGTCCTTTTTTTTCTATTTTTTGGGGAATTTTGGGGGTTTTTTCTCACCTGGCTCACCTGTGCCCTCACCTGTCCCACCTGTCCCTCACCTGTCCCACCTGTTCTGGGTTGGTTTTCGTCCTTTTTTTTCTATTTTTTGGGGGATTTTGGGGGGAATTTTTTGGGGTTTTTTTTTTGGTTTTTTTTCTCACCTGGCTCACCTGTGGCTCACCTGTCCCACCTTTCCCTCACCTGTCTCACCTGTCTCACCTGTTCTGGGTTCATTTTTGTCCTTTTTTTCTATTTTTTGGGGAATTTTTTGGGGAATTTTTAGGGATTTTTTTTTGGTTTTTTTTTTTCCTCACCTGGCTCACCTGTGGCTCACCTGTCCCCTCACCTGTCTCACCTGTTCTGGGTTCATTTTTGTCCTTTTTTTCCTATTTTTTGGGGAATTTTTTGGTTTTTTTTTGGTTTTTCTTTTTCTCACCTGTCTCACCTGTCCCTCACCTGTCTCACCTGTTCAGGGTGGGGTTTTGTCCTTTTTTTTTAATTTTTTTGGGGATTTTTTTTTTGGTTTTTCTTCATACCTGTCTCACCTGTCCCTCACCTGTCTCACCTGTCCCTCACCTGTCTCACCTGTCCAGGGTTGGTTTTTGTCCTTTTTTTTCTATTTTTTGGGAAATTTTTTGGGAATTTTTAGGGAATTTTTTTTGGTTTTTTTTTTTATTTCTCACCTGGCTCACCTGTGGCTCACCTGTCCCCTCACCTGTGGCTCACCTGTGCCCTCACCTGCCCGCAGTGTTCATCAGCAGTTACCTGGTGCTGGCCCCTCTCTTCGGTTACCTGGGCGACCGGCACAGCCGCAAGCGGCTCCTGGCCCTGGGCCTGGCCCTGTGGTCCGGGGTCACCTTGGCCACCAGCTTCGTGCCCCCGCAGGTGAGAAACACACCTGGGCACACCTGGGGGGGGAGAAACACACCTGGACACACCTGGGTGGGGGGAGAAACACACCTGGGCACACCTGGGGGGGGAGAAACACACCTGGACACACCTGGGTGGGGGGAGAAACACACCTGGGCACACCTGGGGGGGGAGAAACACACCTGGACACACCTGGGTGGGGGGAGAAACACACCTGGGCACACCTGGGGTACACCTGGGCATACCTGAGAGGGGGGAGAAACACACCTGGGCACACCTGGGATACACCTGGGGGGGGGACAAGCACACCTGGGGCACACCTGGGGTACACCTGGGGGGGTGAAAACCACACCTGGGCACACCTGGGCACACCTGGGGGAGGGAGAAACACACCTGGGCACACCTGGGGACACACCTGGGGCTCACCGGGGGACACACCTGGGGCTCACCTGGGCACACCTGGGCTTGGAGGGCCCCTCCCACGGCCCCTCCCCCAAAGGGAAACACGGGGGGGGGCGGGGCCAAGAGGAGTGGGTGTGGTCAAGCCCGGCCGGGTGCTGGTGGGGGCGGAGCCTAGGGGCAGGAGGCGTGGTCAAGGCAGGTCTGAGAGGAGGGGGCGGGGTCAAGGTGGGGTGGGGGGGCGTGGCTGAGACGAGGGGGCGGAGTCAGGGAGACACCGAGGGCATAGTGGGGGCGGGTCCCAAGCAAGTGGGCGTGGCCAGTGCAAATCTGAGAGGAGTGGGTGTGGTCGGGGCAGACTGGGGGCGTGGCCGAGACAAGGGGGGCGTGGCCGAGACGAGGGGGCGGCGCCCAAAGGGGAGCTCAGGGCGGGGCGTGGGCGGCTCTGAGAGGAGTGGGCGTGGCCAGGGCGGGTCCGTAAGGAGTGGGCGTGTCCCGTGACCCCCTTGGCCCCGCCCCCCCCGCAGCGGTTCGGCGCGCTATTGGCCGGCCGGGCGCTGGTGGGGGTGGGGGAGGCGGCCTACTCCACCCTGGCCCCCACCCTGGTGGCCGACCTGTTCCGGGGCCCCGCCCGCAGCCACGCCCTCGGCGCCTTCTACCTGGCCGTGCCCCTGGGCAGGTGAGGGGGGCGGGGCTTAATCAGGGGGCGGGGCTTAATGGGAATGGTTCTACCTGGCTGTGTCATTGGGAAGACGAGGGGGCGGGGCTTAAGGAGGGGGTGGGGTTTATGAGGGGGCGGGGTTCTACCTGGCCGTGCTGTTGGGCAGGTGAGGGGGCGGGGCTTAATCAAGGGGGAGGGGCTTAAGGGAGGTGTGGGGTTCTACCTGGCCGTGCTGCTGGGCAGGTGAGGGGGCGGGGCTTAATGGGGGGGTGGGGCTAAGGAGGGGGCGGGGCTCTACCTGGGCAGGTGAGGGGGGGAAGGGTGGAGCTAATTAAGGGGTGGGGCTAATGAGGGGGTGGGGCTGTTTGGGGATGAGGGGGGCGGGGTTTTTTGAGGGTGGGGGAGGGGCTTGGGGGGGTGGGGGCGGGGCGTGACCTTGGCGTGACCCCGCCCCTCCCCCGCAGCGGGCTGGGTTACATCGCCGGGTCAAAGGTCAAGGACCTGGCGGCCGATTGGCGCTGGGCCCTGCGGGTGAGTGACCTCTGACCCCTGGGTGACCCCGGAGTGACCCCTGACCCCGGGGTGACCCCTGACCCCCAGTTGCCATGGGAACCCCTCAGATCATCCCCCCGAGTGACCTCTGACCTCTGTCTGAGCCTTGACCTTTGCATGACCCCTGCCCCCTGAGTGACCCCCGGCTGACCCCTGACCTCTGAGTGACCCCTGACCTCTGAATGACCCCAGATTCCCCTGGGAACCCCCCCAAATCCTCCCCTCGGGTGACCGTTGACCCTTGCCTGACCCTTGACCCCTGCATGACTCCTGACCCGTGAGTGACCCCTGCCTGACCCTTGACCCCTGTATGACCCCTGAGTGACCCCTGACCTCCGAGTGAGCCCAGATTCCCCTGGGAACCCTCCCAAACCCTTCCCTGAGTGACCCCTGACCCTTGACCCTTGCCTGACCCTTGACCCCTGGGTGACCCCTGGGTGACCTCTGAGTGACCCCAGATTCCCCCCGGGAACCCCCCCAAATCTTCCCCTTGGGTGACCCCTGACCCTTGACCCCTGCCTGACCGCTGACCTTTGGGTGACCCCCCGGGTGACCCCGGCGTGACCTTTGCCCCCCAGGTGACCCCGGTGCTGGGGCTGCTGGCGCTGCTGCTGCTGCTGGGCGTGGTCAGTGACCCCCCCCGGGGGGGGCTGGAGGCTCCGCCCACGGCCCCGCCCAGGGCCACGCCCATCGCCCCGCCCCGCCCCCGCTCCTGGGGGCACGACCTGAGGAGCCTGGGCCGGAAGTGAGTGACCAACTGACCCCTGAGTGACCCCTGAGTGACCCCTGAGTGACCAATGAGTGACCTCTGAGTGACCCCTGAGTGACCTCTGAGTGACCCCTGAGTGACCTCTGAGTGACCACTGAGTGACCTCTGAGTGACCTCTGAGTGACCCCTGAGTGACCCCTGAGTGACCTCTGAGTGACCCCTGAGTGACCTCTGAGTGACCTCTGAGTGACCCCTGAGTGACCTCTGAGTGACCTCTGAGTGACCCCTGAGTGACCCCTGAGTGACCTCTGAGTGACCAATGAGTGACCACTGAGTGACCAATGAGTGACCCCTGAGTGACCACTGAGTGACCACTGAGTGACCTCTGAGTGACCACTGAGTAACCCCTGAGTGACCACTGAGTAACCCCTGAGTGACCAATGAGTGACCGCTGAATGACCAACTGACCACTGAGTGACCCCTGAGTGACCCCTGAGTGACCAACTGACCAATGAGTGACCCCTGAGTGACCACAGAGTGACCAATGAGTGACCCCTGAGTGACCCCTGAGTGACCCCTGAGTGACCCCTGAGTGACCAACTGACCAATGAGTGACCCCTGAGTGACCAACTGACCACTGAGTGACCACTGAGTGACCACAGAGTGACCAATGAGTGACCCCTGAGTGACCCCTGAGTGACCCCTGAGTGACCCCTGAGTGACCTCTGAGTGACCTCTGAGTGACCCCTGAGTGACCAACTGACCACTGAGTGACCCCTGAGTGACCACTGGGGACAGTCGGTTTATGGCATTTCCGGGGTGAATTTCGGCCATTTTGGGTCATTTTGAGCTAAAATTTCCCATTTTGGGACATTTTGGGTCAGAATATTTCCATTTTGGGTCATTTTGGGTCATTTTGGGTCATTCTGGGCTAAAATTTCCCCATTTTGGGTCAGAATTTCCCCATTTTTGGCCATTTTGGGTCATTTTGGGCCAGAATATTTCCATTTTGGGTCATTTTGAGCTAAAATTTCCCATTTTGGGACATTTTGGGTCAGAATATTTCCATTTTGGGTCATTTTGGGTCATTTTGGGTCATTCTGGGCTAAAATTTCCCCATTTTGGGTCAGAATTTCCCCATTTTTGGCCATTTTGGGTCATTTTGGGCCAGAATATTTCCATTTTGGGTCATTTTGGGCTAAAATTTCCCCATTTTGGGTCAGAATTTCCCCATTTTTGGCCATTTTGGGTCAGAATTTCCCAATTTTGGGTAATTTTGGGCTAAAATTTCCCCATTTTGGGTCAGAATTTCCCATTTTTGGCCATTTTGGGTCATTTCTGGGGTAGAATTTCACCGTTTTTTCCCATTTTGGGCCAGAATGTCTCAATTTTGGGCTATTTCAACGGGGTTTTTTTTGGATTTCGGGTGAATTTTTTAGCCATTTCTCATCTTTTTAACCCTTTCCCTCCCGCAGCCGCACGCTGGTGCTCTCCACGCTCGGGTTCACGGCGGTGGCCTTCGTCACCGCTGTCCCTGAGGGGAATTTGGGCCATTTTGGGGCAGAATTTCCCCATTTTCAGCCATTTTGGGTCATTTTGGGCTAAAATTTCCCATTTCGGGTCACTTTGGGTCAGAATTTCCCCATTTTGGGTCATTTTGGGCTAAAATTTCCCCATTTTGGGTCAGAATTTCCCCATTTTGGGTCATTTTGGGCCAAATTTTTCCCATTTTGGGTCATTCAGGGCCGGAATTTCCCCATGTTTGGCCATTTTGGGTCATTCTGGGGTAGAATTTCACAGTTTTTTCACCGTTTTGGCCCATTTTGGGCCATTTTAGCCGGGTTTTTTTTTTGATTTCGGGTGATTTTTTTTACCATTTCTAATTTTTTTAACCCTTTCCCTCCCGCAGCCGCACGCTGGTGCTGCCCACACTGGGGTTCACGGCGGTGGCCTTCGTCACCGCTGTCCCTGAGGGGAATTTGGGCCATTTTGGGGCAGAATTTCCCCATTTTGGGTCATTCTGGCCTAAAATTTCCCAATTTTGGGTCATTTTGGGTCATTCTGGGCTAAAATCTTCCCATTTTGGGTCAGAATTTCCCCATTTTTGGCCATTTTGGTCAGAATTTCCCGATTTTGGGTCATTTTGGGCCAAAATTTTCCCATTTTGGGTCAATTTGAGCTAAAATTTCCCATTTTGGGTCATTTTGGGTCATTCTGGGCTAAAATCTTCCCATTTTGGGTCAGAATTTCCCCATTTTTGGCCATTTTGGGTCAGGATTTCTGCCATTTTGGATCATTTTGGGCTAAAATTTCCCATTTTGGGTCATTTTGGGTCAGAATTTCCCCATTTTTGGTCATTTTGGGCTAAAATTTCTCAATTTTGGGTCATTTTGGGTCAGAATTTCCCCATTTTGGGTCATTTTGGGCTAAAATTTCTCAATTTTGGGTCATTCTGGGTCCGAATTTCCCCATTTTGGGTCATTTTTGGGCTAAAATTTCCCATTTTGGGTCAGAATTTCCCCATTTTGGGTCATTCTGGGCTAAAATCTTCCCATTTTGGGCCAAAATTTTCCCATTTTGGGTCATTTTGGGTCAGAATTTCCCCATTTTTGGCCATTTTGGGTCATTTTTGGGGTAGAATTTCACCGTTTTTGCCCATTTTGGGCTAAAATTTCTCAATTTTGGTCTATTTTAGCCGGGTTTTTTTTGGATTTTGGGTAATTTTTTTTTACCATTTCTCATCTTTTTAACCCTTTCCCTCCCGCAGCCGCACGCTGGTGCTGTCCACGCTGGGGTTCACGGCGGTGGCCTTCGTCACCGGGGCGCTGGCGCTCTGGGCTCCGGCGTTCCTGTTCCGCGCCCGCCTGGCCCGGGGGGAGGGGCAGCCCTGCCGGGGGGGGCGGCGCTGCCACGGCGACCAGAGGTGGGGGAGGGGCGGCCAAATTTGGGGGTGGGGGGAGGGGGGATTTTTGGGGATTTTTTTGGATTTTTAGGGGATTTTTAGGGGATTTTTTGGGGGTTTTTATGGATTTTTTTTGGATTTTTGGGGGGATTTTTTTAGGGGTTTTTAGGGATTTTTTGGGGGATTTTTCGGGATTTTTTGGGGTTTTTTTAGGGATTTTTGGGATTTCTTTTGGATTTTTTTGGATCTTTTGGGGGATTTTTTGGGGATTTTTCAGCATTTTTTAGGATTTTTTGGGGGTTTTTTTGGGATTTTTTGGGATTTTTCGGGGATTTTTTGGGGGGATTTTTTGGGATTTTTTTGGGATTTTTTGGGGGTTTTTTGGGGGTTTTTTTATGGATTTTTTTTGGATTTTTGGGGGGATTTTTTTAGGGGTTTTTGGGGATTTTTTGGGGGGATTTTTCGGGATTTTTTGAGGGATTTTTTGGGGTTTTTTTTGGGATTTTTGGGATTTCTTTTGGATTTTTTTGGATCTTTTGGGGGATTTTTTTGGGATTTTTCAGGATTTTTTGGGGGTTTTTTGGGATTTTTTTGGGATTTTTCGGGGATTTTTTGGGGGTTTTTTTTGGGATTTTTTTGGGATTTTTCGGGGATTTTTTGGGGGGGAATTTTTTGGGGATTTTTTTGGGGATTTTTTGGGGGGATTTTGGGGGACTTTTGAGGAATTCTTGGGGGATTTTTTTGGGGACATTCTGGGGGATTTTTGGGGATTTTTTTGGGGGGATTTTTTGAGATTTTTGGGGGATAATTCGGGGGAATTTTGGGAGAATTTGGAGAAAATTCAGCGGATTTTGGCGACGTTTGGGGGCATTTTGGGTCGTTCGGGGCGATTGTTTCGGGGCGATTTTGGGGGATTTTCGGGAATTTGGGGGAATTTTTAGGGAGGCCTCATCCCGTTGACCTTTTGACCCCTCCTTTTCCCCATGACCTTTGACCCCTCCCCAGCCTGCTGTTCGGCGCGCTGACCTGCGGCTCGGGGGTGCTGGGGGTGGGGCTGGGGGCGGAGCTTTCGCGTAGGCTCCGCCCCCGGCACCCCCGGGCCGATCCATTGCTGTGCGCGGGGGGGTTGCTGGGGGGGGCGCCCTGCCTGCTGCTGGCCCTGCTCTGCGCCCGGCCCTGCCCCCCCGCCGCCTACGTGAGCACTGGGATGTACTGGTTTATACTGGGAGGGCACTGGGAGCAAAAATCCCGGCGGTTTTTGGGTGAAAAATGAAGATTTTGGGGCCGGGATTTACTTCCGCGGCAGGGAGCACTGAGGGGATTGAGGGGGAGAGAGAGGCTCGGGGTGGGAGCGCGCCCCCTGGCGGCCGGGAGGACTGAGGGGATTGGTTTGGGCGGGAGTGCGCCCCCTCGCGGCTGGGAGGACTGGGGATTTGGTTGAGGGGGAGGGGCTCAGGGTGAGATTTTGGGGTGAAAAATGGGGACTGGGATGGACTGGGTTAAACTGGGATAGACTGGGAGGGACTGGGAGGGCACTGGGAGCAAAAATCCCGGCGGGTTTGGGGTGAAAAATGGAGATTTTGGGGTGAAAAATGGAGATTTTGGGGTGGAAAATGGAGATTTTGAGGGGGAAAATGGGACTGGGAGGGGACTGGGATGGACTGGGTTAAACTGGTTTATACTGGGATGGACTGGGAGCAAAAATCCCAGCGGGTTTGGGGTGAAAAATGGAGATTTTGGGGGGAAAATGGGACTGGGAGGGGACTGGGAGGGACTGGTTTGAACTGGGAGGGCACTGGGAGGGACTGGGAGCAAAAATCCCGGCGGGTTTGGGGTGAAAAATGGAGATTTTGGGGTTAAAAATGGAGGTTTTGGGGGGAAAACGGGGCTGGGAGGGGACTGGGATGGACTGGTTTGTACTGGGAGGGGACTGGGTTATACTGGGATAAACTGGGTGGGAACTGGGAGGGCACTGGGATAAACTGGGCGGGACTGGGACCAAAAATCCCGGCGGGTTTGGGGTGAAAAATGGAGATTTTTGGGGAGGAAAAGCGGGATTAGGACAAACTGGGATAAACTGGGAGGGCACTGGGAGGGACTGGTTTGTACTGGGATGAACTGGGATGAACTGGGATGAACTGGGAGGTCACCTGTGCCCCTCCCCCCCCCGTCTCAGGTGTTCATTTTCGTGGGTGAGACCCTCCTGTCCCTGAACTGGGCCATCGTGGCCGACATCTTACTGGTGAGACTGGGAGGGACTGGGAGGGACTGGGAGGGAACTGGGAGGGACTGGGAGGGACTGGGAGGGACTGGGATGGACTGGGAGGGAACTGGGAGGGAACTGGGATGGACTGGGATGAACTGGGAGGGACTGGGATGAACTGGGAGGGAACTGGGAGGGAACTGGGAGGGACTGGGAGGGACTGGGATGAACTGGGAGGGACTGGGAGGGATTGGGAGGGACTGGGAGGGACTGGGAGGGAACTGGGAGGGACTGGGAGGGAACTGGGAGGGAACTGGGAGGGAACTGGGGGGACTGGGAGGGACTGGGAGGGACTGGGATGGAACTGGGAGGGACTGGGATGGACTGGGAGGGACTGGGAGGGAACTGGGAGGGACTGGGATGGACTGGGAGGGAACTGGGATGGACTGGGAGGGACTGGGATGGACTGGGAGGGAACTGGGAGGGACTGGGATGGACTGGGAGGGACTGGGAGGGAACTGGGAGGGAACTGGGATGGACTGGGAGGGACTGGGAGGGAACTGGGAGGGAACTGGGAGGGACTGGGATGGACTGGGAGGGACTGGGAGGGAACTGGGAGGGAACTGGGAGGGACTGGGAGGGACTGGGATGAACTGGGACAAACTGGGCTGAACTGGGATGAACTGGGAGGGCACTGGGATGAACTGGGACAAACTGGGATGGACTGGGCTGAACTGGGAGGGCACTGGGATGAACTGGGAGGGCACTGGGATGAACTGGGACAAACTGGGATGAACTGGGAGGGAACTGGGATGGACTGGGCTGAACTGGGAGGGTTCCTGGTGCCTCCCAGTCCGTCCCAGTAAGCCCAGTTCCCCCGTTCCCAGTACGTGGTGCCCCCCAGCCGGCGCTCGACGGCCGAGGCCCTGCAGATCGTGGCCTCCCACTTACTGGGGGACGCTGGGAGCCCCTACCTGGTGGGACTGGTGAGACTGGGAGGGACTGGGAGCAACTGGGAGGGAACTGGGATGGACTGGGAGGGGATTGGGCTCAAACTGGGAGCACTGGGTACTTACTGGGCCATACTGGGAGCGCTGGGGGAGCGCCGAGCTCATACTGGGAGCACTGGGAGGGGCGGGGCCTGCTCCCCCTCACGCTGTTCCCGCTTTTTTTGTGGCCACGCCTCCCCCAGGTGAGTGACACTCCGGGGGGCGGGGCTTCTGTGAGGGCTGGGATGGCACCGGGATAGAACTGGGAAGGACTGGGAGGGAACTGGGATGGACTGGGAGGGGATTGGGCTCAAACTGGGAGCACTGGGTACTTACTGGTCCATACTGGGAGCACTGGGGGAGCGCCGAGCTCATACTGGGAGCACTGGGAGGGGCGGGGCCTGCTCCCCCTCACGCTGTTCCCGCCTTTTTTGTGGCCACGCCTCCTCTGGTGAGTGACACTCCGGGGGGCGGGGCTTCCGTGAGGGCTGGGATGGCACCGGGATAGAACTGGGATGGACTGGGAGGGAACTGGGATGAACTGGGAGGGGATTGGGCTCAAACCGGGAGCACTGGGTACTTACTGGTCCATACTGGGAGCACTGGGGGAGCGCCGAGCTCATACTGGGAGCACTGGGAGGGGCGGGGCTTGCTCCCCCTCACGCCGTTCCCGCTTTTTTTGTGGCCACACCTCCTCTGGTGAGTGACACCGCAGGGGGCGGGGCTTCTGTGAGGGCTGGGGAGGCACCGGGACCATACTGGGAGCACTGGGGCCAAACTGGGAGCACTGGGAGGGACATTGGGTACATTGAGGCCATACTGGGAGTACTGGGGAGCCATAGAGACCCATACTGGGAGCACTGGGGCCATACTGGGAGCACTGGGGCCATACTGGGAGCGCTGGGAGGGGCGGGGCCTGCTCCCCCTCACGCCGTTCCCGCCTTTTTTGTGGCCCCGCCTCCTTCAGGTGAGTGACACCGCAGGGGGTGGGGCTTCCGTGAGGCACCAGACTCGTACTGGGAGCACCGGGACCAAACTGGGAGCACTGGGGCCAAACTGGGAGCACTGGGAGGGACGCTGGGAACATTGAGGAGACACTGGGAGCACTGGGGAGCCATAGTGACCCATACTGGGAGCGCTGGGGCCATACTGGGAGCACTGGGAGGGGCGGGGCCTGCTCCCCCTCACGCCGTTCCCGCCTTTTTCATGAGGGCGGTGGGCGGGGCTTCCGTGAGGGCTGGGGAGGCACCGGGACCATACTGGGAGCACTGGGGCCATACTGGGAGCACTGGGAGGGACACTGGGATTGCTGAGGGGACACTGGGAACACTGGGGAGCCCAAGTGACCCATACTGGGAGCGCTGGGGCCATACTGGGAGCACTGGGGCCAAACTGGGAGCACTGGGAGGGGCGGGGCCTGCTTCCCCTCACGCCCTTCCCGCCTTTTTTGTGGCCACGCCTCCCTCAAGTGAGTGACACTTTTGGGGGCGGGGCTTCCATGAGGCACCAGACTCGTACTGGGAGCACTGGGGCCGTACTGGGAGCACTGGGAGGGGCGGGGCCTGCTCCCCCTCACGCTGTTCCCGCCTTTTTTGTGGCCACGCCTCCTCTGGTGAGTGACACTCTGGGGGGCGGGGCTTCTGTGAGGCACCAGACCCATACTGGGAGCACTGGGGCCAAACTGGGAGCACTGGGAGGGACGCTGGGATCGCTGAGGGGACACTGGGAGCACTGGGGAGCCATAGTGACCCATACTGGGAGCACTGGGGCCATACTGGGAGCACTGGGAGGGGCAGGGCCTGCTCCCCCTCACGCCGTTCCCGCCTTTTTCATGAGGGCGGTGGGCGGGGCTTCCGTGAGGGCTGGGGAGGCACCGGGACCATACTGGGAGCACTGGGGCCATACTGGGAGCACTGGGAGGGACACTGGGATTGCTGAGGGGACACTGGGAACACTGGGGAGCCCAAGTGACCCATACTGGGAGCGCTGGGGCCATACTGGGAGCACTGGGGTCATACTGGGAGCGCTGGGAGGGGCGGGGCCTGCTTCCCCTCACGCCCTTCCCGCCTTTTTTGTGGCCACGCCTCCCTCAAGTGAGTGACACTTCTGGGGGCGGGGCTTCCCTGAGGCGCCAGACCCGTACTGGGAGCACCGGGGCCAAACTGGGAGCACTGGGAGGGACACTGGGATCACTGAGGGGACACTGGGAGCACTGGGGAGCCATAGTGACCCATACTGGGGGCACTGGGCCAAACTGGGAGCACTGGGAGGGGCGGGGCCTGCTCCCCCTCACGCCGTTCCCGCCTTTTTTGTGGCCCCGCCTCCTTCAGGTGAGTGACACTTCTGGGGGCGGGGCTTCCCTGAGGCACCAGACCCATACTGGGAGCACCAGGGCCAAACTGGGAGCACTGGGAGGGACGCTGGGATTGCTGAGGGGACACTGGGAGCACTGGGGAGCCATAGTGACCCATACTGGGAGCACTGGGGCCATACTGGGAGCACTGGGAGGGGCGGGGCCTGCTCCCCCTCACGCCGTTCCCGCCTTTTTCATGAGGGCGGTGGGCGGGGCTTCCGTGAGGGCTGGGGAGGCACCGGGACCATACTGGGAGCACTGGGGCCATACTGGGAGCACTGGGAGGGACACTGGGATTGCTGAGGGGACACTGGGAACACTGGGGAGCCCAAGTGACCCATACTGGGAGCGCTGGGGCCATACTGGGAGCACTGGGGCCAAACTGGGAGCGCTGGGAGGGGCGGGGCCTGCTTCCCCTCACGCCCTTCCCGCCTTTTTTGTGGCCACGCCTCCCTCAAGTGAGTGACACTTCTGGGGGCGGGGCTTCCCTGAGGCGCCAGACCCGTACTGGGAGCACCGGGGCCAAACTGGGAGCACTGGGAGGGACACTGGGATTGCTGAGGGGACACTGGGAGCACTGGGGAGCCATAGTGACCCATACTGGGGGCACTGGGCCAAACTGGGAGCACTGGGGCCATACTGGGAGCACTGGGAGGGACGCTGGGATTGCTGAGGGGACACTGGGAGCACTGGGGAGCCATAGTGACCCATACTGGGAGCGCCGAGCTCATACTGGGAGCACTGGGAGGGGCGGGGCCTGCTCCCCCTCACGCCGTTCCCGCCTTTTTTGTGGCCCCGCCTCCTTCAGGTGAGTGACACTTCTGGGGGCGGGGCTTCCCTGAGGCACCAGACCCATACTGGGAGCACCAGGGCCAAACTGGGAGCACTGGGAGGGACGCTGGGATTGCTGAGGGGACACTGGGAGCACTGGGGAGCCATAGTGACCCATACTGGGAGCACTGGGGCCATACTGGGAGCACTGGGAGGGGCGGGGCCTGCTCCCCCTCACGCCGTTCCCGCCTTTTTTTGTGGCCACGCCTCCTTCAGGTGAGTGACACTGCAGGGGGCGGGGCTTCTGTGAGGGCTGGGAAAGCACCGGGACCAAACTGGGAAGGACTGGGAGGGAACTGGGAGGGACTGGGAGGGGATTGGGCTCAAACTGGGAGCACTGGGTACTTACTGGTCCATACTGGGAGCACTGGGGGAGCGCCGAGCTCATACTGGGAGCACTGGGAGGGGCGGGGCCTGCTCCCCCTCACGCCGTTCCCGCCTTTTTTGTGGCCACGCCTCCTTCAGGTGAGTGACACTTCTGGGGGCGGGGCTTCTGTGAGGGCTGGGATGGCACCGGGATAGAACTGGGAAGGGCTGGGAGGGAACTGGGATGAACTGGGAGGGGATTGGGCTCAAACTGGGAGCACTGGGTACTTACTGGTCCATACTGGGAGCACTGGGGGAGCGCCGAGCTCATACTGGGAGCACTGGGAGGGGCGGGGCCTGCTCCCCCTCACGCTGTTCCCGCTTTTTTTGTGGCCCCGCCTCCCTCAAGTGAGTAACACTTCTGGGGGCGGGGCTTCCCTGAGGCACCAGACTTGTACTGGGAGCACTGGGGCCAAACTGGGAGCACTGGGAGGGACACTGGGAACATTGAGGGGACACTGGGAGCACTGGGGAGCCATAGTGACCCATACTGGGGGCACTGGGCCAAACTGGGAGCACTGGGAGGGGCGGGGCCTGCTCCCCCTCACGCCGTTCCCGCCTTTTTTGTGGCCCCGCCTCCTTCAGGTGAGTGACACCGCAGGGGCGGGGCTTCTGTGAGGGCTGGGAAAGCACCGGGACCAAACTGGGAGCATTGGGAGGGACACTGGGATTGCTGAGGAGACACTGGGAGCGCTGGGGAGCCCAAGTGACCCATACTGGGAGCACTGGGGCCAAACTGGGAACACTGGGAGGGACACTGGGATTGCTGAGGAGACACTGGGAGCGCTGGGGAGCCCAAGTGACCCATACTGGGAGCACTGGGGCCATACTGGGAGCGCTGGGGCCATACTGGGAGCACTGGGAGGGGCGGGGCCTGCTCCCCCTCACGCCCTTCCCGCCTTTTTTGTGGCCACGCCTCCTCTGGTGAGTGACACTCTGGGGGCGGGGCTTCCCTGAGGCGCCAGACCCGTACTGGGAGCACCGGGGCCAAACTGGGAGCACTGGGAGGGACACTGGGATTGCTGAGGGGACACTGGGAGCACTGGGGAGCCCAAGTGACCCATACTGGGAGCACTGGGGCCATACTGGGAGCACTGGGGTCAAACTGGGAGCACTGGGAGGGACACTGGGATTGCTGAGGGGACACTGGGAGCACTGGGGAGCCCAAGTGACCCATACTGGGAGCGCTGGGGCCATACTGGGAGCGCCTGGGGCCATACTGGGAGCACTGGGAGGGGCGGGGGCCTGCTCCCCCTCACGCCGTTCCCGCCTTTTTTGTGGCCACGCCTCCCTCAAGTGAGTGACACTCTGGGGGGCGGGGCTTCTGTGAGGGCTGGGAAGGCACCCGGATCATACTGGGAGCACTGGGGCCAAACTGGGAGCACAGATCCCATACTGGGAGGGGCGGGGGCCTGCTCCCCCTCACGCCGTTCCCGCCTTTTTCATGAGGGCGGTGGGCGGGGCTTCCGTGAGGGCTGGGGCCTTACTGGGAGCACAGAGCTCGTACTGGGACGGGCACCGGGGCCATACTGGGAGTACTGGGGCCATACTGGGACGGCACCAGACCCGTACTGGGAGCACCGAGGCCAAACTGGGAGCACTGGGAGGGGCGGGGGCCTGCTCCCCCTCACGCCGTTCCCGCCTTTTTTTGTGAGGGACGCTGCGGTGGGCGGGGCTTCCGTGAGGGCTGGGGCCCTACTGGGAGCACAGAGCTCGTACTGGGACGGCACCGGGGCCATACTGGGAGCACCGGGGCCATAGTGGGAGCACTGGAGCCATCCCCGCTGCCCCGCTGACGCCCACCCCCGTGTCCCCCTCAGCTGAGCGACGCCCTGGGGGGCGGGGCGGGCCCGCCATCTCGTACCAGCGCGGGGCCGAGGCGCTGCTTCGGGCGCTGCTGCTGCTGCCCTTCGCCGCCGCCCTCGGCGGAGCCGCGTTCCTGGCCGCCGGCAACGCCCTGCCCAGGGGACCGGCGGCGGGCCCGGAGAGAGGGCCATGGGTGAGAGAGCGCCCCCTGGCGGCTGGGAGGACTGAGGGGATTGTGGGGTGGGAGAGAAGGGCTCAGGGTGAGAGTGCGCCCCCCTGGCGGCCGGGAGGACTGAGGGGATTGTGGGGTGGGGGAGAAGGGCTCAGGGTGAGAGAGCGCCCCCTGGCGGCCGGGAGGACTGAGGGGATTGTGGGGTGAGGGAGAAGGGCTCAGGGTGAGAGAGCGCCCCCTGGCGGCCGGGAGGACTGAGGGGGTTGGGAGGGGGGGAGAGAGAACATGGGTGAGAGTGCGCCCCCTGGCGGCTGGGGAGGACTGAGGGGATTGTGGGGTGAAGGAGAGAGGCTCAGGGTGAGAGGGCGCCCCCTGGCGGCCGGGAGGACTGAGGGCAGGGGTGGGGGGGAGGAGACCCCGTAGAACCCCAGGGAACCTTCCAGAACCCCCCCCATAGAACTCAATGGAACCTTCCAGAACCCCCCCCTGGCCCCTCCCCCCCCGGAAGGTTCCGGAAGGTTCCAGGTCCACCCCTCCCCCCCCCAGGGCTGCCCCGGACGGCGACAGCGACGAGGAGGAGGAGGAGGAGGAGGAGGAGCCGGCGGCCATCTTGGTGCCGCCCGCGGCCGGAGGCCGGACACGCAAAGTGCCCGTGGCGCACGTGCTGGCCTGAGAGTGACCGCTGAGTGACCACTGAGTGACCACTGAGTGACCACGGCCTGAGTGACAGCTGAGTGACCACCATGGGCTGGCCTGAGAGTGACCGCTGACCACTGAGTGACCACTGAGAGACCATGGAGTGACCGCTGAGTGACCACTGAGTGACCATCATGGGCTGGCCTGAGTGACCGCTGACCACTGAGTGACCACGGAGTGACCACTGAGTGACCACAGCCTGAGAGTGACCGCTGAGTGACCACGAAGTGACCACCATGGGCTGGCCTGAGTGACCACTGATCGCTGAGTGACCACGGAGTGACCACTGAGTGACCACCATGGGCTGGCCTGAGTGACCACTGATCGCTGAGTGACCACGGAGTGACCACTGAGTGACCATCACGGGCTGGCCTGAGTGACCGCTGAGTGACCACTGACCACTGAGTGACCGCTGAGTGACCATGGAGTGACCACGGCCTGAGTGACCACCATGGTCTGGCCTGAGAGTGACCGCTGACCACTGAGTGACCACAGCTTGAGTGACCATTAAGTGACCACTGCGTGGCCACTGAGTGACCACCACGGGCTGGCCTGAGAGTGACCACTGAGTGACCGCTGAGTGACCAACTGACCACCCGGAGTGACCCCGGCCGTGGGGAGTGGACGCTGACCTGACCTGGGGGCCCCGCCCCCCGAATTTCGGGGTCCAGGACGCAAATTTTGGGGTCTCAGCTCCAAATTTTGGGACCCAAACCCCGAATTTTGGGGTTGAACCCCAAATTTGGGACCCAAATGCAGATTTTTGAGGTCCCTGTCCCAAATTTCGGACCCCAAACCCCAAAATTTTGGGATCTTGGGTGAAGATTTTGGGGTCCCAGCCCCGAATTTGGGAGCCAAACGTCAGATTTTGGGACCCCAACCCCCAAATTTGAGTTCTCAGCCCCAAATTTTAGGACTGGGCCCCCAAATTTTGGGACCCAAAGCTCAGATTTTGGGGTCTCAGCCCCAAATTTTGGGGTCCCAGTCCCAAATTCGTGACCCCGACCCCCAAATTTTGGGATCTTGGGTGAAGATTTTGGGGGTCCCCAGCCCCGAATTTGAGTTCTCAGCCCCAAATTTCGGACCCCAAACCCCAAATTTTGGGGGTCTCAGCCCCAAATTTTGGGACCCAAACCCCGAATTTTGGGGTTCTGGACACAGATTTTGGGGTTCCAGCCCCAAATTTTGGGACCCAAATGCAGATTTTGGGGTTCCAGCCCCAAATTTTGGGACCCAAACCCTCAAATTTTGGGGTTCCTGGGTGAAGATTTTGGGGTCCCAGCCCCAAATTTTGCGGTCCCAGTCCGCAATTTTAGGGCTGAACCCCCAAATTTTGGGCCCCAAGTGCAGATTTTTGGGGCCCCCACCCCCCAAATTTTGGGGCTGAACCCCAAATTTTCCTCCCCAAACCCCCAAATTCGGGGTCCCAGCTTCAAATTTTGGGGTCCCACTCCCAAATTTCGGGCCCCGCCCCCCAAATTTTGGGGACCCAACCCCCAAATTTTAGGGCTGAACCCCCAAATTTCAGGCCCCAAACCCCAAATTTTGGGTTCTTGGACCCAAATTTCGCTCCCCAGATCCCCAAATTTGGGGGTTTTTTCTCCCCAAAATAATAAAACCCCTCCCCCTCTCCCCCCCTCCCAAAATTTTTTGGTTTCCGCGTCTCTTTCCGCCCCTCCCCCACCCCCGGAAGCCGCGGCCGGAAATGTGGGGGAGGGGCGGGGTGGGGGGAGGGGCCCCGGGAGGGATTTTTGGGGCCACCCGGGGCGGCGGCCGAGGCAGGTTCGGGGAATTTTGGGGAGAATTTGGGGGGATTTTGGGGAGGGGGAGGGGTGGGACCCCAAAAATTGGGGGGTTGGGGCAGAAATTTGGGGATTTTGGGTGAAAATTTGGGGATTTTGAGTGAAAATTTGGGGATTTGGGGCGAAAATTTGGGGATTTTGGGCGAAAATTTGGGGATTTGGGGTGAAAATTTGGGGATTTTGGGGAAAAATTTGGGGATTTTGGTGTGAAAATTTGGGGATTTGGGGTGAAAATTGGGATATTTTCGGGATTTGGGGCAAAAATTTTGGGATTTTGGGCGAAAATTTGGGGATTTTAGGCAAAAATTTGGGGATTTTGGGTGAAAATTTGGGGATTTTGGGTGAAAATTTGGGGATTTTGGGTGAAAATTTGGGGGTTTGGTGGTTTGGGATCCAAATTTTGGGATTTTGGGCAAAAATTTGGGGATTTTGGGCGAAAATTTGGGGGATTTTGGGGGTTTGGGACCCAAATTTGGGGGTTTTAGGCAAAAATTTGGGGATTTTGAGTGAAAATTTGGGGATTTTGGGAAAAATTTGGGGATTTGGGGGGTTTGAGATCCAAATTTGGGGATTTGGGGTGAAAATTCGGGGGATTTGGGGCAAAAATTTTGGGATTTTGGGTGAAAATTTGGGGTTTTGGTGGTTTGGGATCCAAATTTTGGGATTTGGGGTGAAAATTGGGAGATTTTGGGTGAAAATTTGGGGATTTTGGGGGTTTGGGACCCAAATTTGGGGATTTTAGGCGAAAAATTTGGAGATTTTGGGTGAAAATTTGGGGATTTTGGGAAAAATTTGGGGATTTGGGGGGTTTGGGATCCAAATTTTGGGATTTGGGGTGAAAATTGGGAGATTTTAGGTGAAAATTTGGGGATTTTGGGGAAAATTTGGGGGTTTGGGATCCAAATTTTGGGATTTTGGGCAAAAATTTGGGGATTTTGGGCAAAAATTTGGGGATTTTGGGAAAAATTTGGGGATTTTGGTGGTTTGAGATCCAAATTTGGGGATTTGGGGTGAAAATTGGGAGATTTTGGGCAAAAATTGGGAGATTTTCAGGATTTGGGGCAAAAATTTTGGGATTTTGGGTGAAAATTTGGGGGTTTGGTGGTTTGGGATCCAAATTTTGGGATTTGGGGTGAAAATTGGGAGATTTTAGGCGAAAATTTGGGGATATTGGGTGAAAATTTGGGGGATTTTGGGAAAAATTTGGGGGATTTTGGGGGTTTGGGATCCAAATTTGGGGATTTGGGTGAAAATTTGGGGATTTTTGGGAAAATTTGGGGATTTTGGGTGTTTGGGACCCCAAATTTGGGGATTTTGAGTGAAAATTTGGGGATTTTGGGTGAAAATTTGGGGGATTTTGGGGGCTGGGACCCAAAAATTTGGGGATTTTGGGGTTGGATTTTTGGGAACCCCAAATTTGGAGATTTTGGGGGTCGAGATTTTGGGGGGTTGGGGGATTGGGACCCCAAATTTGTAGATTTTTGGGGGGTTGGGATCCAAAATTTTTGGGGCTGGGGGCGGTGGGACCCCAAAATTTGGGGGTGGGAGGAGTTGGGGCCCCCAAAAATTTGGGGATTTTTTGGGGGTGGGACCCAAAAATTTGGGGATTTGGGGGGGGTTTGGGACCCAAAATTTTGGGGTCCCCCGGGGGTTTTTGGGGTCCCCGATTCCATTTTTGGGCTCCCCGATCCCAAATTTCGGGGTCCCTCATCCCAAATTTGGGACCCTCTCCCCATTTTTGGGGTCCGTGTCCCCAATTTTGGGACCTTTCATCCCAATTTTGGGGTCCCTCATCCCAAATTTTGGACCCTCACCCCTTTTTGGGGTCCCTAAACCCCAATTTTGGGGGTCCCAGATCCCAAATTTGGGGTCCCCCCCGGGGGTTTTTGGGGTCCCCCGATTCCATTTTTGGGACCCCCAATCCCAAATTTGGGACCCCCGTCCCATTTTTGGGGTCCCTTCATCCCAAATTTGGGGTCACCCGGGGGTTTTTGGGGTCCCTAAACCCAATTTTGGGGTCCCTGATCCCAAATTTGGGACCCTCACCCCTTTTTGGGATCCCTGATCCCATTTTTTGGGGTCCCCGATCCCAATTTTGGGCTCCCCCAGCCCAATTTTGGCGTCTCTAAACCAAATTTTGGGGTCCCTCACCCCAATTTTGGGACCCTTGATCCCAAATTTTGGGTCCCCCGGGGGTTTTTGGGGTCCCCGATCCCAAATTTGAGCTCCCCCAGCCCAATTTTGGGGTCCCTGTTCCCAATTTTGGGACCTTTCATCCCAATTTTGGCGTCCGTGATCCCAATTTTGGGCTCCCCCGGAGGTTTTTGGGGTCCCTGATCCCAAAATTTTGGGACACTTGATCCCAAGTTTGGGGTCCCCGGGGAGTTTTTGGGACCCACACCCCATTTTTGGGCTCCCCTCATCCCAAATTTTGGACCCTAAACCCAAATTTGGGGTCCCCGATCCCATTTTTGGGACCCCCCGATCTCAAATTTTGGGGTCCCTCATCCCAAATTTGGGACTCGCATCCCAATTTTGGGACCCTTGATCCCAAATTTTGGGGTCCCCGATCCCAATTTTGGGTCCCTGATCCCAAAATTTTGGGTCCCCCGGGGGTTTTTGGGGTCCCCGATCACAAATTTTGGACCCCCACCCCATTTTTGGGGTCCCTAAACCCAATTTTAGGGTCCCCCAACCCAATTTTGGGGTCCCTCACCCCAATTTTGGGACCCTTGATCCCAAATTTTGGGTCCCCCGGGGGTTTTTGGGGTCCCCGATCCCATTTTTTGGGTCCCTGATCCCAAATTTGGGGTCCCTCTCCCCATTTTTGGGGTCCCCGATCCCAAAATTTGGGCTCCCCTCCCCCCTCCCCAGCCCCTCCCCCACCCCCCGATGGAGGCGCCGCTCTGGGCGCTGCTGCTGCTGCCCCTCCCCCCCCTGCTGGCCTCGCTCTGCGCGCGCTGCCGCCGCCCCCGCCGTGAGTGGGGGAGGGGAGCCCGGGGGGGGAGGGGGGAGGGGGGGGGAGGGGATTTTGGGGGGAAAATTTGGGGGGGAAAATTTGGAGGATTTGGGGGGAATTTAAGGAATTTGGGGGGAATTTGGGGGGAATTTGAGAGATTTGGGGGGAATTTTTGGGGGAGATTTGGGGAATTTTGGGGGAATTTGGGGGGGGGTCCTGGAAGGGGTTTTGGGAGAATTTTTGGGGGAATTTTGGAGGATTTTGGGAGATTTTTGGGGGGGGGGATTTGGGGGGATTTTGGGTGATTTTTGGGGTCCCTGGAGGGGATTTGGGGGAATTTTGGGGTCCTTGGAGGGGGATTTGGGAGGATTTTGGGGGGATTTTGGGGGTTTTGGGGAAATTTGGGGAATTTGGGGTGGGGATTTGGGGGGATTTTGGGAGGGTTTGGGGGGTTTTGGGGACGTTTTTGGGGGAATTTTGGGAGGGATTTGGGGAATTTGGGGGGGGTCCTGGAAGAGGTTTGGGAGGAGATTGGGGGGAATTTGGGGGATTTTGGGAAATTTGGGGCATTTTAGGGTCCCTGGAGGGGATTTGGGGAAGATTTTGGGAAGATTTGGGGGAATTTTGGGGGAATTTTGGGGGAATTTTGGGAGAATTTTGGGGAAATTTTGGGAGAATTTTGGGGAAATTTTGGGAGAATTTTGGGGGAATTTTGGGAGAATTTTGGGGGAATTTTGGGAGAATTTTGGGGAAATTTTGAGGGAATTTTGGGAGAATTTTGGGGGAATTTTGGGGAAATTTTGGGGAAATTTTGAGGGAATTTTGGGAGAATTTTGGATAATTTTGGGAGAATTTTGGGAGAATTTTGGGAGAATTTTGGGGGAATTTTGGGAGAATTTTGGGGGAATATTGGGGGAATTTTGGGGGAATTTTGGGAGAATTTTGGGGAAATTTTGGGGAAATTTTGAGGGAATTTTGGGAGAATTTTGGGGGAATTTTGGGGAAATTTTGGGGAAATTTTGGGGGAATTTTGAGGGAATTTTGTGGAATTTCGGGGCAATTTTGGGAGAATTTTGGGAGAATTTTGGGAGAATTTTGGGGAATTTTGGGGAAATTTTGGGGAAATTTTGAGGGAATTTTGGGAGAATTTTGGGGGAATTTTGGGGGAATTTTGGGGAAATTTTGGGAGAATTTTGGGGGAATTTTGGGGGAATTTTGGGAGAATTTTGGGGGAATTTTGGGGGGAATTTTGGGAGAATTTTGGGAGAATTTTGGGGGAATTTTGGGGTCACTCGGGGTCACCCCTCCCCTCCCCCCCAGCTCCGCAGCGCCCCCTGCTGGACAACTACGACTACAAGTGAGTGGGGGCGGGGCCGGGGTTGGGGGGCGTGGCCAAGAGAGTCCAGGGGGGCGTGGCCTGACCTCTGACCCCTCCCCCCCCCCTCAGGCCGCCCCCCAGCGCCCCTCCCCCCTCCCCGCTTCCTGGTGCTGACGCCGCGCTGTGAGTGACCTTTGACCTCTGACCCTGCCCCCCACACGCGCGGTGACCTTTGACCCCTTCCCCCGGGGTTTGACCTCTGACCCCTCCTTCCGCAGGCGCCCCTCCCCCACAGCCCCCGCAGCCGCCGTGGCGGAGCCTCGGAGCCTGGGGTGGGTGTGGGGGAGGGGGCCAAAGGGGGGGGAGGGGCCAAACAAAGGGGGGAGGGGCCAAGGGGGTGGGGGGAGGGGCAAAAAGGGGGTGGGGGGAGGGGCAGAAAGGGGGTGGGGGAGGGGTTTTGAGGGTGGGGGGGAGGGGCGAGGCGGGGTGGGGGGGCGGGGCTCTCGCTGCCCCTCCCCCCACCCCCTTTCCTCTGCCCCTCCCCCTCCCTGCCCAGCCCCCCCCCAGGCCCCCCCGAGCCTGCGGCTGTCGGCCCCGCCCCCGCCCGGTGAGTGACCCTTGGGTGACCCCTGGGTGACCCCTGAGTGACCCCTGGAGTGACCCCTGAGTGACCTCTGAATGACCCCTGATTGACCCTTGGGTGACCCCTGAGTGACCCTTGAATGACCCCTGAATGACCCAAGTGACCCTGACCCCTGAGTGACCCTTGGGTGACCCCTAGGTGACCCCTGAATGACCCGAGTGACCCTGACCCTTGAGTGACCCCCCCCCGAGTGACCTCTGAATGACCCCTAACCCCGGAGTGACCCTGAGTGACCCTTGAGTGACCCTGAGTGACCCCTGAGTGACAAATGACCCTAAGTGACCCCCCCCCCCCACTGACCCCTGGGTGACCCCTGACCCCTGAGTGACCCCCCGACCCCCGAGTGACCCCCGGGTGACCTCTGACCCCGCCCCCCAGACCCCCCCGAGGACGGCGATTACTCCAACGAGCCTTTCGCCAGCGGCTACGTGTGAGTGACCTTTGACCCCTGGGTGACCCCTGGGTGACCCCTGGGTGACCCCTGGGTGACCCCTGGGTGACCTCTGACCTCTCCCTCCCCCAGGACGGTGCTGCCGGACCCGCCCGGTGACGTCATCGGTGGGCGGTGGCGATGACGTCATTGATGATGTCACCGGTGACGTCACCGGGGAGGGGGCGGGGCCGGCGGAGGGGGAGGGGCCGGAGCCCTACGAGAACCTCCCCGAGGGGGGAGGGGCCGGCGGCGCCCCCCGGGGTGAGAGAGCCGAAAGCTGACCCCGAAATCACCCCAAATTTACCCCAAAATCACCCCGAAATTATCCCCAAATTTACCCCAAATTTACCCCAAAATTACCCCGAAATCACCCCAAAATTATCCCAAATTTACCCCAAATTTATCCCAAAATTATCTCAAATTTATCCCAATTTTATCCCAAATTTATCCCGAAATTATCCCAAATTTACCCCAAATTTACCCCAAATTTCTCCCCAAAATTAGCCCAAAATTATGTCCCAAATGATGTCCCAAATTCCCCCCCAAAATTTCCCCGATTTTACCCCAAAATCCCCAAATAATTATCCAAAATCCCCCAAATTTTCCCCCAAATTTCCCCCAAGTTCTCCCAAAATCCCCCCCGTGTTATCCCAAATTTCCCCAAATTTCCTCCCCAAATCGCCAAATTTCCCCCAAATTTTCCCCCGAAATTTCCCCCCAAAATCCCCAAATTTTCCCCGAAATTTCCCCCAAATTCCCCCAAAATACCCAAATTTCCCTCAAATTCTTCCAAATTTCCCTTAATTTCCCCCCAAAATCCCCAAATTTCCCCCAAATTTCCCCGAATTTCCCCCAAAATCTCCAAATTTCCCCCAAAATCCCCAAATTTTCCCCGAAATTTCCCCAAATTTCCCCCAAAATCCCCAAATTTTCCCCAAATTTCCCCAAATTCCCCCAAAATCCCCAAATTTCCCCCAAATTTGCTCCCCAAATCCCCAAATTTCCCCCAAATTTTCCCCAAATTTCCCCCAAAATCCCCAAATTTTCCCCAAATTTCCCCAAATTTCCCCCAAAATCCCCAATTTTCCCCAAATTTCCCCCAAAATCCCCAAATTTCCCCCAAATTTCCCCCAAAATCCCCAAATTTCCCCCAAATTTTCCCCAAATTTCCCCCAAAATCCCAAATTTTCCCCAAATTTCTCCAAATTTCCCCAAAATCCCCAAATTTCCCCCAAATTTGCTCC
>JAJNNQ010000388.1:0-58086 GCA_027886175.1 Phylloscopus collybita
CCTCACCTGTCCCCACCTGTCCTATGTCTCCCCCCCATCCCCCCCACCTGTCCCCACCTGTCCTCACCTGTCCCCACCTGTCCCCACCTGTCCTCCAGGTGTGCCCACCTGTCCCATGTCCCACCAGATGTCCCCATGTCCCCCCACCTGTCCCCAGGTGTGCCCAGGTGTGCTCACCTGTTGGTGTCGATGATGATGGCGGGCCCGGGCAGGGTGTGGTCGGGGCCCCACCCCGAGGTGTGCCCACCTGTCCCCACCTGTCCCATGTCCCCCCCACCTGTCCCATGTCCCCACACCTGTCCCATGTCCCCCCACCTGTCCCATGTCCCCACACCTGTCCATGTCCCCCCCACCTGTCCCCACCTGTCCCCCAGGTGTGCCCACCTGTCCCATGTCCCCACCATGTGTCCCCATGTCCCCCCACCTGTCCTCACCTGTCCTCAGGTGTTCCCACCTGTCCCCACCTATCCCCCGCTGTCCCCCAGGTGTCCCCACCTGTCACCCCCATCCCACCTGTCCCCACCTGTCCCCCAGGTGTGCTCACCTGTCCTCACCTGTCCCCAGGCGTCCCCCCATCCCCACCTGTCCCCAGGTGTCCTCACCTGTCCCATATCCCCACCTGTCCCCCACCTGTCCTATGTCCCCCGCCCATCCCCACCTGTCCCCCCCATCCCACCTGTCCTCAGGTGTCCCCACCTGTCCCAATGTCCCCACCTGTCCCCACCTGTCCCCCACCTGTCCCCCAGGTGACCCCACCTGTCCTCACCTGTCCCATGTTCCCACCTGTCTCCACCTGTCCCCCAGGTGTCCTCACCTGATCCCCACCTGTCCTATGTCTCCCCCCCATCCCCCCACCTGTCCCCACCTGTCCTCACCTGTCCCCACCTGTCCCCCACCTGTCCTCCAGGTGTGCCCACCTGTCCCATGTCCCACCAGATGTCCCCATGTCCCCCCACCTGTCCCCACCTGTGCCCAGGTGTGCTCACCTGTTGGTGTCGATGATGATGGCGGCTCGGGCAGGGTGTGGTCAGGGCCCCACCCCCGTGTCCCACCTGTCCCACCTGTCCCATGTCCCCACACCTGTCCCCACCTGTCCTCAGGTGTCCTCACCTGTCCCCACCTGTCCTATGTCCCCCAACCATCCCCACCTGTCCCCACCTGTCCCAGGTGTCCCCACCTGTCCCATGTCCCCACCTGTCCCATGTCCCCACCTGTCCCGTGTCCTCACCTGTCCCCAGGTGTCCCCACCTGCCCCCACCTGTCCTCACCTGCCCCCACCGGTCCCCCACCTGTCCCCCAGGTGACCCCACCTGTCCTCACCTGTCCCATGTTCCCACCTGTCTCCACCTGTCCCCCAGGTGTCCTCACCTGTCCCCACCTGTCCTATGTCTCCCCCCCATCCCCCCACCTGTCCCCCACCTGTCCCCACCTGTCCTCACCTGTCCCACCTGTCCCCCACCTGTCCTCCAGGTGTGCCCACCTGTCCCATGTCCCACCAGGTGTCCCATGTCCCCCCACCTGTCCCCAGGTGTGCCCAGGTGTGCTCACCTGTTGGTGTCGATGATGATGGCGGGCCCGGGCAGGGTGTGGTCGGGGCCCCACCCCGAGGTGTGCCCACCTGTCCCCACCTGTCCCATGTCCCCCCACCTGTCCCATGTCCCCCCACCTGTCCCATGTCCCCACACCTGTCCCCACCTGTCCTCAGGTGTTCCCACCTGTCCCCCACCTGTCCTATGTCTCCCCCCATCCCCACCTCTCCCCACCTGTCCCCAGGTGTCCCCACCTGTCCCATGTCCCCACCTGTCCCGTGTCCTCACCTGTCCCCAGGTGTCCCCACCTGTCCCCACCTGTCCTACCATGCCCCACCTGTCCCATGTCCCCACCTGTCCCCACCTGTCCTCAGGTGTTCCCAGCTGTCTCCCCATCCCCACCTCTCCCCACCTGTCCCATATCCCCCCATATCCCCCCCATGTCCCCAGGTGTGCTCACCTGTCCCCACCTGTCCCCAGGTGTCCCCCCCATCCCCACCTGTCCCCAGGTGTGCCCAGGTGTGCTCACCTGTTGGTGTCGATGATGATGGCGGGCCCGGGCAGGGTGTGGTCGGGGCCAGCCCCTCCAGGCGGAACACGGGCGTGTCCAGGTACCCCGCCCTCGAAATAGCAGCGCGTCACCTGCGGGGACACACCTGGTCACACCTGGGGACACACCTGGGGACGCACCTGGGGGACACCTGGGAACACCTGGGGACACCTGGGGACACACCTGGGGATGCACCTGGGGACACACCTGGTCACACCTGGGGACACACCTGGGTCACACCTGGGGTCACACCTGGGGATGCACCTGGGGTCATCCCTGATCACAACCTGATCACACCTGGGTCACACCTGGGGTAATCCCTGGTCACACCTGGGAACACCTGGTCACACCTGGCTCACACCTGGGGTCACACCTGGGTCACCCCTGATCACACCTGGGGTCACACCTGCGTCACACCTGGCTCACATCTGGTCACATCTGGGTCACATCTGGTCACCTCTGATCACACCTGGTCACACCTGGTGACACCTGGATCACCCCAATCACACCTGGTCACACCTGGGTCACACCTGGGGTCACACCTGGGTCATCCCTGGTCACACCTGATCACACCTGGGTCACACCTGGGGACACACCTGGTGTCATCCCTGATCACACCTGATCACACCTGGGGTCATCCCTGGTCACACCTGGTCACACCTGGATCACCCCAATCACACCTGGTCACGACCTGGGGATGCACCTGGGGTCATCCTCGGTCACACCTGGGTCACACCTGGGTCACACCTGGGTCACACCTGGTCACACCTGGTCACACCTGGGGACACACCTGGGGTCATCCTCGGTCACAGCTGGGTCACAGCTGGGTCACACCTGGGTCACACCTGGGCCATCCCTGGGCAAACCTGGTCACACCTGGGTCACATCTGATCACACCTGATCACACCTGGGTCACACCTGGGTCACACCTGGGGTCATCCCTGGTCACACCTGGTCACACCTGATTCACACCTGATCACACCTGGGTCACCCCTGGTCACACCTGTCGTCCCTCCCCATCCCCCCCTTACCCCCGTGTCCCCCCAGGTGTGTCCCCCCCAGGTGTCCCAGGTGGCCCCCAGGTGCCCCCAGGTGTCCCCGTGTGTGACCCAGGTGTCCCCCAGGTGCCCCCCCCCCAGATGTCCCCCCCCAGGTGCCCCCCCAGGTGTGTCCCCTCCCTCTGCCCCCTCTGTCCCCCCCAGGTGTCACCCCCCTCTTTCCCCCCCCTAGGTGTGTCCCCCCCAGGTGTCCCCAGGTGTCCCAGGTGTCCCCCCAGGTGTGTCCCCCAGGTGTGATCCTCCAGGTGTGTCCCCCCCCAGGTGTGTCCCCCCCCAGGTGCCCCCCAGCTGTCCCTAGGTGTCCTAGGTGTCCCCCCCAGGTGTGTCCCCCCAAAGTGTCCCAGGTGTCCCAGGTGTCCCCAGGTGTCCCACTCTGTCCCCTCCAGGTGTCCCCCCCAGGTGTCCCCCCCAGGTACCCCCAGGTGTGTGTCCCCAGGTGTGTCCCCCCCAGGTGCCCCAGGTGTCCCCCCTCTCTGTCCCCCCCCAGGTGTCCCCCCAGGTGCCCCCCCCCCAGGTGTGGCCCCCAGGTGTGTCCCCCCCAGGTGTCCCCCCCCAGGTGCCCCCAGGTGTCCCCCCCCCCCAGGTGTGTCCCCCCCCCCGTCCCTCACCGTCTCCAGCCGGGGGGGTTCCCCGCAGGGTCCCCGGGGGGTCTCGGGGGGGTTCCCGGTGCTGCCGGTGCCGCGGACCCGCAGATCGTCCACCAGCACCGCCCGGCCCGGCAGCGTGAACCCAAACTCCGTCTGGTACCTGATGGGGACAGAGTGACATTGGGGACAGTGACACAGGGACAGTGACACAGGGACAGCGTGAACCCGAACTCCGTCTGGTACCTGATGGGACAGAGGGACAGTGACAGTGACAGTGACACAGTGACACAGGGACAGCGTGAAACCGAACTCTGTCTGGTACCTGGGACAGAGGGACAGAGTGACATTGGGGACAGGGACACAGGGACAGGGACAGTGTGACACAGGGACAGTGACAGCGTGAAACCGAACTCGGTCTGGTACCTGGGACAGGGACAGTGACAGTGACACAGGGACATTGGGGACAGGGACAGTGTGACAGAGTCAGTGACAGCGTGAACCCGAACTCGGTCTGGTACCTGGGACAGGGACAGAGACAGTGACAGGGACACAGGGACACAGGGACAGTGACAGAGTGACATTGGGGACAGTGACACAGGCACAGGGTCAGTGACAGCGTGAAACCGAACTCGGTCTGGTACCTGGGGACAGGGACATTGGGGACAGGGACAGTGTGACAGAGTCAGTGACAGCGTGAACCCGAACTCCGTCTGGTACCTGGGACAGGGTGACAGAGTGACAGAGTGACATTGGGGACAGTGACAGTGTGACAGGGACAGTGTGACACAGGGACAGCATGAAACCAAACTCCGTCTGGTACCTGGGGACAGAGTGACAGTGACACAGTGACACAGGGACAGTGTGACATTGGGGACAGTGACAGTGACACAGGGACAGTGACACAGGGACAGTGACAGTGACACAGGGACAATGTGACAGGGACAGTGACACAGGGACAGCGTGAAACCAAATTCCGTCTGGTACCTGGGACAGGGACAGTGTGACATTGGGGACACAGTGACAGACTGACACAGGGACAGTGACAGCGTGAACCCGAACTCCGTCTGGTACATGGGACAGTGACAGTGACACAGTGACAGTGACACAGGGACAGCGTGAAACCGAACTCCGTCTGGTACCTGGGACAGAGTGACAGTGTGACATTGGGGACAGGGACAGTGACACAGTGACACAGTGACAGTGACACAGTGACACAGGGACAGCATGAACCTGAACTCCGTCTGGTACCTGGGACAGAGTGACAGTGACAGTGTGACATTAGGGACAGGGACAGTGACACAGGGACAGTGACACAGGGACAGGGACACAGGGACAGGGACACAGGGACACAGTGACAGCGTGAAACCAAACTCTGTCTGGTACCTGGGACAGGGACAGAGGGGACAGGGGACAGTGACACAGGGACAGGGACAGGGACATTGGGGACAGTGACACAGAGACAGTGACAGTGACACAGGGACAGCGTGAACCCAAACTCCGTCTGGTACCTGATGGGGACAGTGACACAGTGACATTGGGGACAGTGACACAGGGACAGGGACAGGGACATTGGGGACAGTGACACAGAGACAGGGACAGTGACACAGGGACAGCGTGAACCCGAACTCCGTCTGGTACCTGGTGGGGCCAGAGGGGACAGTGACACAGGGACAGGGACACAGGGACAGCGTGAAACCAAACTCCGTCTGGTACCTGGGACAGAGGGGACAGAGTGACAGTGACAGTGACACAGGGACAGTGACACAGGGACAGGGACACAGGGACAGCGTGAAACCAAACTCCGACTGGTACCTGGGGACAGGGACAGTGACAGTGACAGTGACAGCGTGACACAGGGACAGGGACACAGGGACAGTGACACAGAGACAGCGTGAAACCGAACTCCGTCTGGTACCTGACGGGGACAGGGACAGTGACAGAGGGACAGGGTGACACGGGGACAGGGGACAGCATAAACCTGAACTCCGTCTGGTACCTGGGGACATTGGGGACAGGGACAGAGTGACACAAGGACAGAGTGACACAGGGACAAGTGACAACGACACAGGGACAGAGTGACAGCGTGAACCCAAACTCCCTCTGCTACCTGACAGGGACATTGGGGACAATGGGGACAGGGACACCGGGATGGGGACAGAGACACAGGGGAGACGGGCGCCAGGGGACATTGGGGACAGGGACACCGCGAGGGGACACCGGGATGGGGACACCGAGGGGACAGGTGTCAGGGGACGGGGATGGGGACAGCACCAGGGGACACCAGGGGGATGGGGACACTGGGATGGGGACAGGGACACCAGGAGGGGACAGGGACCCCCCAGGGATGGGGACACCAGGATGGGGACACGGACACTGGGGGGACAGGGACCTCGAGAGGGGACAGGGACACTTGGGGGGGACAGGGACCCCCCCCAGGGATGGAGACCCCCAGGGTGGGATGGGGGTGGGGGGACAGGGGAAGTGTGACAATGCTGGGACAGGGCTGGTGGCACCGGGACAGGTGACACTGGGACAGGGTGGTGGCACCAGGAACAGGTGCCACCAGGACAGGACAGGTGTCACCAGGACAGGGTGGTGGAACCAGGACAGGTGGCACTGGGACAGGACTGGGGACATCGGGACAGGTGACACCAGGACAGAGTGGTGGCACCGGGACAGGACAGGTGTCCCCAGGCTGGGGTGGTGGCACAGGGACAGGACAGGTGGCACCGGGACAGGTGGTACCGGCACAGGGTGGTGGCACCAGGACAGGACAGGTGTCCCCAGCCCAGGGTGGTAGCACTGGGGTAGGGTGGTGGCAGGGTGGTGGCACCAAGACAGGTGTCACCAGGACAGGGTGATGGCATCAGGACAGGTGTCCCCAGGCCGGGGTGGTGGCACAGGGACAGGACAGGGTGGTGGCACAGGGACAGGACAGGTGTCCCCAGGCCGGGGCGGTGGCACTGGCCCAGGTTGGTGGCACAGGGACAGGACAGGTGACACCAGGACAGGGTGGTGTCCCCCAGGCCGGGGCGGTGTCCCCAGCCCAGGGTGGTGGCACAGGGACAGGACAGGGTGGTGGCACAGGGACAGGGCGGTGGCACAGGGACAGGACAGGGTGGTGGCACAGGGACAGGGTGGTGGCACAGGGACAGGACAGGTGTCCCCAGGCCGGGGTGGTGGCACAGGGACAGGACAGGGTGGTGGCACAGGGACAGGACAGGTGTCCCCAGCCCAGGGTGGTGGCACAGGGACAGGACAGGGTGGTGGCACCGGGACAGGACAGGTGTCCCCAGCCCAGGGTGGTGGCACAGGGACAGGACAGGGTGGTGGCACAGGGACAGCCCAGGGTGGTGTCCCCAGCCCAGGGTGGTGGCACAGGGACAGGGCGGTGGCACTGACCGTGCGGTGAAGGCGGCCAGGAAGTCGCCGCTGTCACAGGAGCCGGCGTGGGCGCGGTGGCCGCGCGGTGACACCATCAGGGCGCAGTCGGTGCCCTCGTAGCGCAGGTGCAGGAAGGGCTCGGTCTGCACCTGCTCCCTGCGGACACACGGGGTGGCACCGTGACACCAGTGTCACCGTGTCACCCGTGTCACCCGTGTCATCCGTGTCATTGTGTCACTGTCACTGTGTCACTGTGTCATCACTGTCAGTGGTGTCACTGTCACCGTGTCACTGTGTCACTGTGTCACCATGTCACTGTCACTGTGTCACTGTCACCCGTGTCACCCGTGTCATTGTGTCACTGTGTCATCAGTGTCACTGTGTCACTGTGTCCTGGGTTGTGTGTCACCGGTGTCACTGTGTCATTGTCACTGTATCAATGTCACTGTGTCACTGTCACTGTGTCACTGTGTCATCAGTGCCACCCATGTCACTGTGTCACTGTGTCAGCGGTGTCACTGTCACCGTGTCACCCGTGTCACTGTGTCATTGTCACTGTGTCATTATGCCACTGTGTCACCATGTCACCATGTCACCCGTGTCAGCGGTGTCACTGTTCACTGTGTCACTGTCACCGTGTCACTGTCCCTATGTCACTGTAACTGTCATTGTGTCACTGTCACTCTGTCACTGTGTCACTGTTTCATTGTCACTGTGTCACCGCTTGTCACTGTGTCACTGTCACCGCATCACTGTGTCACTGTCACCGTCACCATGTCACTGTCACTGTGTCACTGTGTCACTGATGTCACCGCTACCACGTCACCGTGTCACCATCACTGTCCCCATGTCATCAGTGTCACCTGTGTCACCACCACCACATCACCGGTGTCACCAGTGTCACTGTGTCACTGTCACTGTGTCACTGTGTCACTGTCACTGTCACCGTGTCACCGTGTCACCCGTGTCACTGTGTCATTGTCACTGTGTCACCGGTGTCACTGTGTCATTGTCACTGTGTCACTGTCATTGTGTCAATATCACTGCCACTGTCACCATGTCATCAGTGTCACCGTGTCATTGTCACTGTGTCACCGTGTCATTGTGTCACTGTGTCACGCGTGTCACTTTGTCACTGTGTCACTGTGTCATTGTCACTGTCACCGTTTCACTGTGTCACTGTGTCACCGTGTCACTGTCACTGTCTCTGTGTCACTGTCACTGCGTCACTGTCACCGTGTCACCGTGTCACTGTCTCTCTGTGTCACTGTCACCATGTCACCAGGTCACCAGTGTCACCCATCCCCGCTGTCCTCTGTCCCAATCCCCGGTGTCCCCAGCCCCATTTCCCGCTGTCCCCTGTCCCCACCCTGTCACTCCCTCCCGCCTTCTGCGGCTGTTGCTTGTCACTGTCACTGTCACTGTCACTGTCACTGTGTCTCTGTCGCTGTCCCTGTCACAGCCCCTGTTCCCGTCACTCTCACTGTCACTGTTGTTGTCACTGTCCCCATCCTTGTCCCTGTCACTGTCCCCACCCCATGTCACTGTCCCTGTCACTGTCCCTGTCACTGTCACTCACGCTCTCACAGCGCCTCCTGGTCCCTGTCCCTGTGTCACTGTCCCTGTCCCTGTGTCCCTGTCCCCATGTCCCTGTCCCTGTCCCTGTCACTGTCCCCATGTCACTGTCCCTGTCACTGTCCCCATGTCACTGTCCCCATGTCCCTGTCCCCATGTCACTCACGGTGTGAAGCCCTGCTCCCGCAGCGCCTCCCGGTCCCTGTCACTGTGTCACTGTCCCCATGTCCCTGTCCCTGTCCCTGTCCCTGTCCCCATGTCCCTGTCCCCGTTTGTCACTCACGGTGCGAACCCCTGCTCCCGCAGCGCCTCCCTGTCACTGTCCCTGTCCCTGTCCCAGTCCCTGTCCCCATGTCCCTGTGACTGTCATTGTCCCTGTCACTCACGGTGCGAACCCCTGCTCCCGCAGCGCCTCCCGGTCCCTGTCACTGTGTCACTGTCCCCATGTCCCTGTCCCCATGTCCCTGTCCCCGTTTGTCACTCACGGTGCGAACCCCTGCTCCCGCAGCGCCTCCCGGTCCCTGTCACTGTCCCAGTCCCTGTCCCTGTCCCTGTCCCTGTCCCCGTTTGTCACTCACGGTGCGAACCCCTGCTCCCGCAGCGCCTCCCGGTCCCTGTCACTGTCCCTGTCCCTGTCCCCATGTCCCCATGTCCCTGTCCCCATTTGTCACTCACGGTGCGAACCCCTGCTCCCGCAGCGCCTCCCGGTCCCTGTCACTGTCCCTGTCCCTGTCCCCATGTCCCCATGTCCCTGTCCCCATTTGTCACTCACGGTGCGAACCCCTGCTCCCGCAGCGCCTCCCGGTCACTGTCCCCATGTCCCTGTCCCTGTCCCCATGTCCCTGTCCCCGTTTGTCACTCACGGTGCGAACCCCTGCTCCCGCAGCGCCTCCCGGCAGCGCCGCTCCAGCTCGCGGAGCCGCGCGTCCAGGCGCGGGAAGGAGGCGGGGCCGTACGGGAGCGCGCACGGCTCCTGCTCCTCGTGCACGGCGTCGGCCAGGGCCAGCCCCAGGGCCGAGAGCAGCCCGCTGTGCCTGGGGACAGTGACAGGGACAGCGGTGTCACTGAGGGGACACTGCTGGGACAGTGCTGGGACAGTGCTGGGACAGCCCCAGGGCCGAGAGCAGCCCGCTGTGCCTGGGGACAGTGACAGCGGTGTCACCGAGGGGACATCGCGGGGACACTGCCGGGACACTGCCCCAGGGCCGAGAGCAGCCCGCTGTGCCTGGGGACAATGACAGGGGCAATGACAGGGACAGGGACAGAGGTGTCACCGCGGGGACACGGACAGCCCCAGGGCCGAGAGCAGCCCGCTGTGCCTGGGGACAGTGACAGGGACAGTGACAGGGACAATGACAGGGGTGTCACCGCGGGGACAGGGCCAGCCCCAGGGCCGAGAGCAGCCCGCTGTGCCTGGGGACAATGACAGCGGTGTCACCGAGGGGACAGTGCCAGCCCTGGGACAGCCCCAGGGCCGAGAGCAGCCCGCTGTGCCTGGGGACAATGACAGGGGACAGGGACAGGGACAGAGGTGTCACCGCCGGGACACTGCGGGGACACTGGGGGGACACTGTGGGGACACCGCCGGGACACTGCGGGGACACCGGGGGGACACTGCGGGGACACTGCTGTTGCTGCCCGGGGACACTGCGGGGACATTGTGGTGACACTGCTGTTGCCGCCCGGGGACACTGGGGGGACACCGCCAGGACACCGCAGGGACACTGCGGGGACACTGCCGGGACAGCGCTGTCACCGCCCGGGGACACTGTGGGGACATTGTGGGGACACTGTGGTGACACCGCGGTGACACTGCAGTGACAGCGCTGTCACCGCCCGGGGACACGCTCAGCCCGTCCCTGTCACACCCCAGGGACAGCCCGGCCCGAAGGCACCGGCACCGCCGGGGAGCCCCGCCCGGTGCCGCCAGCGGGGACCCCCGGGACCCCCAAACCCCCAAACCCCCTGGGACCCCCAAACCCCCCGGGACCCTCGGGACCCCCAAACCCCCCAGGATCCCCAGAGACCCCCAAACCCCCAATGACCCCCAAATACCCCGGGACCCCCAGACCCCCAAACTCCCAGGGACCCCCAAACCCCCCAAGTCCCCCAGGTCCCTCAGGACTCCCAGGACCCCCAAATGCCCCATGACCCTGAAAACCCCAAACCCCCCAAACCCCCCAAGGACCCCCAAACCCCCCGGGACCCTCGGGACCCCCAAACCCCCCGGAATCCCCAGAGACCCCCTAAACCCCCCAGAGACCCCCAAACCCCCAGAGACCCCCAAACCCCCAGATCTCCCAAACCCCCTCAGCAACTCCCAACGCCCCGGGGACCCCCCAAACACCCCAAACCCCCCAGAGACCCCCAAACCCCCCAGGACCCCCCAAAACCCCCAAACTCTCCAATGCCCCCCAAAAGACCCTAAAACCCCTCAGACCCCCCAAACCCCCAGGGACCTCCAAACCCCCCGAGGCCCCCAACCCCCCCAAACACCCCGGGACCCCCAAAGACCCCCAAAACCACCCAAACCCTCCAATGACCCTGAAACCCCCCAAAGCCCCCGGGACCCCCCGGTTCCCCCGGGACCCCCAAACCCTCAATGACCCCCAAACCCCCAGGAGCCCCCAAGGACCCCCAAACCCTTCGGGTTCCCCAGGACCCCCCAAATCCCCCAAACCTCCAAAACCCTCAATGACCCCCAGGGACCCCCAACCCCCCAGGACCCCCCAAACCCCCCAAACCCCCAGAGACCCCCAAACCTCCAATGACCCCCAAACCCCCCAAGTCCCCCAGCGACCCCTAAACCCCCCAGGTCCCCCAGGACTCCCCAGGACCCCCAAATGCCCCATGACCCTGAAACCCCCCAAATCCCCCGGGGACCCCCAAACCCCCCAGGACCCTCGGGACCCCCAAACCCCCCAGGATCCCCAGAGACCCCCAAACCCCCAAATCTCCCAAACCCCCTCAGCAACTCCCAATGCCCCAGGGACCCCCCAAACACCCCAAACCCCCAATGACCCCCAGGGACCCCCAAACCCCCAGGAACCCCCAGAGACCCCCAAACCTCCAAGGACCCCCAAACCCCCCAACGACCCCCAAATCCCCAGGGACCCCCAAGACCCCCAATGACCCTAAAACCCCCCAAACTCCCAGAGACCCCCAAACCCCCAAATCTCCCAAACCCCCTCAGCAACTCCCAATGCCCCAGGGACCCCCCAAACACCCCAACCCCCCCAGCGACCCCCAAACCTCCAAGGACCCCCCAAAACCCCAATGACCCTGAAACCCCCTAAACTCCCAGAGACCCCCAAACCCCCCAGGGACCCCCAAACCCCCAACGACCCCCAAAGCCCCCGGGACCCCCGTGTCCCCCCCTCACCTGTGGATGTGCACCCTGGCCATGCCCAGCGCCCGGGCGTGCTGCCCCCCGGGACCCCCCAGGGACCCCCAAACCCCTGAGACCCCCAAACCCCCAATGACCACCAGGGACCCCCAAACTCCTCAACCCCCCCGGGACTTCCAAACCCCCCCAAATCCCCAGGGACCCCCAAACCTCCAATAACCCCCAAACCCCCCCGCTCCTCCCGGGACCCCCAAACCACTCAGAGACCCCCAAGCCCCCAAACCCCCCCAAAACTCCAATGACCCCCAAACCCCCCAGGACCCCCCAAACCCCCCTGAACCCCCAAACCTCCAATGACCCCCAAACCCCCCAACTCCCCCAGCGACCCCCAAACCCCCCAGGGACCCCCAAACCCCCCTGGACCCCCAAACCTCCAATGACCCCCAAACCCCCCTGGACCCCCAAACCTCCAATGACCCCCAAACCCCCCAACTCCCCCAGCGACCCCCAAACCTCCCGGGACCCCCGGGACCCCCAAACTCCCCACGGACCCCCAAACCCCCCCGGGACCCCCAAACCCCCCGGGACCCCCAAACCCCCAAGGACCCCCAAAGCCCCCAACCTCCCCAGCAACCCCCAAACCCCCAGCAACTCCCAATCCCCCAGGGACCCCCAAACCTCCAATGACCCCCAAACCCCCCAGGTCCCCCAGGGACCCCCCAAATCCCCCCAGGACCCCCCGTGTCCCCCCCTCACCTGTGGATGTGCACCCTGGCCATGCCCAGCGCCCGGGCGATGGCGCAGGCGTGCTGCCCCCCGGCGCCCCCGAAGCTGGCCAGCACGTGTCGCGACGCGTCGTGACCCCGCGCCTGTCACCCCCCGCGGGGGGGAGGGGGGGGACACACCCGGGTGACACCGCTGCCGCCACCCCCGGGGGGTGTGTCCCGTCCCCCCCCCCCCCCACCCCGGGGACCCCTCCCCACCTCGGTCAGCGCCCGGATGGGCCGGCACATCGCCTCGTTGGCCACGCGCACGAAGCCCAGCGCCACCTCCTCCACCGACAGCTCCGCGCTATCGCCGCTATCGCCGATATCGCGGGCTCTATCGCCGCTATCGCGGGCTCTATCGCCGCTATCGCCGCCGATATCGCCGCTATCGCCGCTATGGCCGCCTCTATCGCCGCTTTCGCCGCCGATATCGCCGCTATGGCCGCCGGTATCGCCGCTATCGCCGCTGCTATCGCCGCCGCCGCCGCCGGGGGCGCTGTGGCCGCGCTGGAAGGCGTGGATGGCGGCGGCCAGCTGCCGGAAGGCGGCCACGGCCGTGTCGCGACAGAGCGGCTGGTCCTCGCCCGGGCCGAAGATGCGCGGGAAGAACTCGGGCAGCAGCCGGCCCAGGACCAGGTTGGCGTCGGTGACGGTCAAGGGGCCGCCTGGGGGGTCACGGTGGGGTCAAGGGGTCATGGGGGGGTCATGGGGGAGTCAGGGGGCCACAGGGGGATGGGGGGGGTCAGAGGGTCACAGCGGGGTCAGGGGGTCAGGGGGGGTCAGGGGAGGTCAGGGGGTCAAGGGGACATGGGGGTCGGGGGGATCAGGAGGTCACAGGGGGGTCACGGGGGTCAGGGGGTCACAGAGGGGTCAGGGGGTCATGGGGGGCCACGGGGGTCAGGGGGTCGGGGGGGTCAGGGGGTCAAGGGGATATGGGGGGCAGGGGGGTTAGGAGGTCACGGGGGGTCAGGGGGACATGGGGGGGTCAGGAGGGGTCAAGGGGTCAGGGGGACACAGGGGACACAGGTGACACTCAGGTGACACTCAGGTGACAGACAGGTGACAGACAAGTGACACTCAGGTGACACAGGTGACAGGAAGATGACAGGAAGGTGACACCCAGGTGACACCCAGGTGACACAAGTGACACACAGGTAGGTGCCACTCAGGTGACAGACAGGTGATACTCAGGTGACACCCAGGTGACACACAGGTAACACAGGTGACACACAGGTGACACAAGTGACACACAGGTAGGTGACACTCAGGTGACACAGGTGACACTCAGGTGACAGATGACCCCGGTGACCCCCAGGTGCCCCCCAGGTGACCCCGACTGACCTTTGCGGTAGCAGGCCGGGCCCGGGTGGGCACCTGCGGACTCGGGACCGACCACGTAGAGCCCGGAGCTGGGGGTCAGCCAGGGGTCAGCCAGGGGTCACACAGGGGTCACCCAGGGGTCACTCAGGGGTCAGCAAGGGGTCATCCAGGGGTCAGCCAAGGGTCAGCCAGGGGTCACCGAGGGGTCAGCCAGGGGTCAGCCAAGGGTCAGCCAGGGGTCAGCCAGGGGACACCCAGGGGTCAGCCAGGGGACACTCAGGGGTCACTCAAGGGTCACTCAGGGGTCAACCAGGGGTCACTCAAGGGTCACTCAGGGGACACTCAGGGGTCAGCCAGGGGTCACCCAGGGGTCAACCAGGGGTCACTCAAGGGTCACTCAGGGGACACTCAGGGGTCAGCCGGGGGTCGCTCAGGGGTCTGAGCACCTGCAGCCCCCTCCCCCCATTCGGAGCCCCCTCCCCCCACCTGGAGCCCCCTCCCCCCACCCCGAGCCCCCCCCCCCATTCGGAGCCCCCTCCCCCCACCTGGAGCCCCCTTCCCCCACCTGGAGCCCCCTCCCCCCATTGGGAGCCCCCTCCCCACCGGAAGAAGAGGCGGGACCCCCCGCCGGCGGCCACGGTGTTGATGTCCAGCTGCGGGGCCTGGATGGCCACTCCGGCCGTGGTGGCCTCGAAGACGTGCTCCAGGCGGCCGGCGAAGCGGCTGACGTCCGTCGAGGTGCCTGGGGACCCCCAAAAACAACCGGGATGGACCCCAAAAAACTGCTGAACCCAAAAATGGATGGACCCCAAAAATGAATGGACCCCAAAAACAACCGGGGATGGACCCCAAAAACGCTGAACCCCGAAAATGGATGGACCCCAAAAACGGGGGATGGACCCCAAAAACAACCGGGGATGGACCCCAAAAACAGTGGGGGATGGATCCCAAAACAACCGGGGATGGACCCCAAAAACGCTGAACCCCGAAAATGGATGGACCCCAAAAACAGCGGGGGATGGACCCCAAAAACGGGGGATGGACCCCAAAACAACCGGGGATGGACCCCGAAAAACTGCCCAGCCCCAAAAATGGATGGACCCCAAAACAACCGGGGATGGACCCCAAAAACAACGGGGGATGGACCCCAAAAACAAATGGGAGAGACCCCAAAAAAACTGCCCGTCCCCAAAAATGGATGGACCCGAAAATGGGGGATGGACCCCAAAAAAACGGCTGAACCCCGAAAATGGATGGACCCCAAAACAACGGGGGATGGACCCCAAAACCGGGGGATGGACCCCAAAAACTGCCCGGCCCCAAAAATGGATGGACCCCAAAAAAACGGCTGAACCCCAAAAATGGATGGACCCCAAAAACGCTGAACCCCAAAAATGGATGGACCAAAAAACGGGGGATGGACCCCAAAAACTGCCCGGCCCCAAAAACGGGGGATGGACCCCAAGAAAACGGCTGAACCCCGAAATGGATGGACCCCAAAAACAACCGGGGATGGACCCCAAAAAAAATGCTGAACCCCGAAAATGGATGGACCCCAAAAATGGATGGACCCAAAAACGGGGGATGGACCCCAAAAACTGCCCAGCCCCAAAAATGGATGGACCCCAAAAACGGGGGATGGACCCCAAAAACGGGGGATGGACCCCAAAAACTGCCCGGCCCCAAAAATGGATGGACCAAAAAACGGGGGATGGACCCCAAAAAAAACTGCTCAACCCCAAAAATGGATGGACCCCAAAAACAACGGGGGATGGACCCCAAAAACTGCCCGGCCCCAAAAACGGATGGACCCAAAAATGGATGGACCCCAAAACAACCGGGGGATGGACCCCAAAAAAACGGCTGAACCCCGAAAATGGATGGACCCCAAAACAACGGGGGATGGACCCCAAAAAAACGGCTGAACCCCAAAAACGGATTGACCCCAAAAAATGGATGGACCCAAAAATGGGGGATGGACCCCAAAAAAAGGCTGAACCCCGAAAATGGATGGACCCCGAAAACAATGGGGGATGGACCCCCAAACAACCGGGGATGGACCCCAAAAACAAACGGGGATGGACCCCAAAAACCGCGGGGGATGGACCCCAAAACAACTGAGGATGGACCCCAAAAATGGGGGATGGACCCCAAAAACAACTGGGATGGACCCCAAAAAAACGGCTGAACCCCGAAAATGGATGGACCCCAAAAACGGGGGATGGACCCCAAAAACAACCGGGGATGGACCCCAAAAACTGCTGGACCCCGAAAATGGATGGACCGCAAAAACAGCGGGGGATGGACCCCAAAACAACCGGGGATGGACCCCAAAACCGGGGGATGGACCCCAAAAACAGGGGATGGACCCCAAAAACTGCCCGGCCCCAAAAATGGATGGACCCCAAAAACGGGGGATGGACCCCAAAACCTCTGAACCCCAAAAAAACTGCTGAACCCCAAAAACTTCCCGACCCCAAAAATGGATGGACCCCAAAAACAACGGGGGATGGACCCCAAAAACTGCCCGGCCCCAAAAAGGGATGGACCCCAAAAATGGATGGACCCCAAAAATGGGGGATGGACCCCAAAAAAACGGCTGAACCCCGAAAATGGATGGAGCCCAAAAACGGGGGATGGATCCCAAAACAACCGGGGATGGACCCCAAAAACGCTGAACCCCGAAAATGGATGGACCCCAAAAACAGCGGGGGATGGATCCCAAAACAACCGGGGATGGACCCCGAAAACAACCGGGGATGGACCCCAAAACTGCCCGGCCCCAAAAATGGATGGACCCCAAAAACAGCGGGGGATGGATCCCAAAACAACCGGGGATGGACCCCAAAAAAACTGCTGAACCCCAAAAATGGATGGACCCCAAAAACAACCGGGGATGGACCCCAAAAACAGTGGGGGATGGATCCCAAAACAACCGGGGATGGACCCCAAAAACGCTGAACCCCGAAAATGGATGGACCCCAAAAACAGCGGGGGATGGATCCCAAAACAACCGGGGATGGACCCCAAAACAACCGGGGATGGACCCCGAAAACAACCGGGGATGGACCCCAAAAAAACTGCTGAACCCCAAAAATGGATGGACCCCAAAAACAGCGGGGGATGGACCCCAAAAACAGCGGGGGATGGACCCCAAAAACGGGGGATGGACCCCAAAACAACCGGGGATGGACCCCGAAAAACTGCCCAGCCCCAAAAATGGATGGACCCCAAAAATGGATGGACCCCAAAAACGGGGGATGGACCCCAAAAACTGCCCGGCCCCAAAAATGGCTGGACCCCAAAACTGCCCAAAAACGGGGGAAGGATCCCAAAAACAACGGGGGATGGACCCCAAAAAAACCTGCTGAACCCCGAAAATGGATGGACCCCAAAAAAGGCTGAACCCAAAAAACAGATTGACCCCAAAAAATGGATGGACCCAAAAATGGATGGACCCAAAAACAACGGGGGATGGACCCCAAAACAACTGGGGATGGACCCCAAAAACTGCCCGACCCCAAAAATGGATGGACCCCAAAAATGGATGGACCCCGAAAACAACGGGGGATGGACCCCAAAAAACTGCCCGGCCCCAAAAATGGATGGACCCCAAAAATGGGGGATGGACCCCAAAAAAACGGCTGAACCCCGAAATGGATGGACCCCAAAAACAACCGGGGATGGACCCCGAAACAACCGGGGATGGACCCCAAAAACAGCGAGGGATGGACCCCAAAAATGGGGGATGGACCCCAAAAAAACGGCTGAACCCCGAAAATGGATGGACCCCAAAACTCCCCAACCCCAAAAAATGGATGGACCCCAAAAACAACGGGGGATGGACCCCAAAAACTGCCCGGCCCCAAAAACTGCCCGACCCCAAAAAATGGATGGACCAAAAAACGGGGGCTGGACCCCAAAATTGCCCGGCCCCAAAAACGGGGGATGGACCCCAAGAAAACGGCTGAACCCCGAAATCGATGGACCCCAAAAACAACCGGGGATGGACCCCGAAAACTGCCCAGCCCCAAAAACGGATGGACCCAAAAATGGATGGACCTCAAAAACGCTGATCCCCAAAAAGGCTGAACCCCAAAAATGGATGGACCTAAAAAAATGGATGGACCCAAAAACTGCCCGACACCAAAAATGGATGGACCCGAAAACAGCGGGGGATGGACCCCAAAAAACTGCCCGGCCCCAAAAAGGGATGGACCCCAAAAACACTGAACGCAAAAATGGATGGACCAAAAAACGGGGGATGGACCCCAAAAACAACGGGGGATGGACCCCCAAAAAACTGCTGGACCCCGAAAATGGATGGACCCCAAAAAACGCTGAACGCAAAAATGGATGGACCCCAAAAACGGGGGATGGACCCCAAAAACAACCGGGGATGAACCCCAAAAACTGCCCAGCCCTAAAAATGGATGGACCCCAAAACGGGGGATGGACCCCAAAAAAAACTGCTCAACCCCAAAAATGGATGGACCCCAAAAACAACGGGGGATGGACCCCAAAAACTGCCCGGCCCCAAAAATGGATGGACCCAAAACAACCGGGGATGGACCCCAAAACCGGGGGATGGACCCCAAAAACTGTCTGGCCCCAAAAATGGATGGACCCCAAAAATGGGGGATGGACCCCAAAAACAACCGGGGATGGACCCCAAAAAAACGGCTGAACCCCGAAAATGGATGGACCCCAAAAACAAACGGGGATGGACCCCAAAAATGGGGGATGGACCCCAAAAACAGCGGGGGATGGACCCCGAAAATGGATGGACCCCAAAAACAGCGGGGGATGGATCCCAAAACAACCGGGGATGGACCCCGAAAACAACCGGGGATGGACCCCAAAACTGCCCGGCCCCAAAAATGGATGGACCCCAAAAACAGCGGGGGATGGATCCCAAAACAACCGGGGATGGACCCCAAAAACAGTGGGGGATGGATCCCAAAACAACCGGGGATGGACCCCAAAAACGCTGAACCCCGAAAATGGATGGACCCCAAAAACAGCGGGGGATGGATCCCAAAACAACCGGGGATGGACCCCAAAACAACCGGGGATGGACCCCGAAAACAACCGGGGATGGACCCCAAAAAAACTGCTGAACCCCAAAAATGGATGGACCCCAAAAACAGCGGGGGATGGACCCCAAAAACAGCGGGGGATGGACCCCAAAAACGGGGGATGGACCCCAAAACAACCGGGGATGGACCCCGAAAAACTGCCCAGCCCCAAAAATGGATGGACCCCAAAAATGGATGGACCCCAAAAACGGGGGATGGACCCCAAAAACTGCCCGGCCCCAAAAATGGCTGGACCCCAAAACTGCCCAAAAACGGGGGAAGGATCCCAAAAACAACGGGGGATGGACCCCAAAAAAACCTGCTGAACCCCGAAAATGGATGGACCCCAAAAAAGGCTGAACCCAAAAAACAGATTGACCCCAAAAAATGGATGGACCCAAAAATGGATGGACCCAAAAACAACGGGGGATGGACCCCAAAACAACTGGGGATGGACCCCAAAAACTGCCCGACCCCAAAAATGGATGGACCCCAAAAATGGATGGACCCCGAAAACAACGGGGGATGGACCCCAAAAAACTGCCCGGCCCCAAAAATGGATGGACCCCAAAAATGGGGGATGGACCCCAAAAAAACGGCTGAACCCCGAAATGGATGGACCCCAAAAACAACCGGGGATGGACCCCGAAACAACCGGGGATGGACCCCAAAAACAGCGAGGGATGGACCCCAAAAATGGGGGATGGACCCCAAAAAAACGGCTGAACCCCGAAAATGGATGGACCCCAAAACTCCCCAACCCCAAAAAATGGATGGACCCCAAAAACAACGGGGGATGGACCCCAAAAACTGCCCGGCCCCAAAAACTGCCCGACCCCAAAAAATGGATGGACCAAAAAACGGGGGCTGGACCCCAAAATTGCCCGGCCCCAAAAACGGGGGATGGACCCCAAGAAAACGGCTGAACCCCGAAATCGATGGACCCCAAAAACAACCGGGGATGGACCCCGAAAACTGCCCAGCCCCAAAAACGGATGGACCCAAAAATGGATGGACCTCAAAAACGCTGATCCCCAAAAAGGCTGAACCCCAAAAATGGATGGACCTAAAAAAATGGATGGACCCAAAAACTGCCCGACACCAAAAATGGATGGACCCGAAAACAGCGGGGGATGGACCCCAAAAAACTGCCCGGCCCCAAAAAGGGATGGACCCCAAAAACACTGAACGCAAAAATGGATGGACCAAAAAACGGGGGATGGACCCCAAAAACAACGGGGGATGGACCCCCAAAAAACTGCTGGACCCCGAAAATGGATGGACCCCAAAAACGCTGAACGCAAAAATGGATGGACCCCAAAAACGGGGGATGGACCCCAAAAACAACCGGGGATGAACCCCAAAAACTGCCCAGCCCTAAAAATGGATGGACCCCAAAACGGGGGATGGACCCCAAAAAAAACTGCTCAACCCCAAAAATGGATGGACCCCAAAAACAACGGGGGATGGACCCCAAAAACTGCCCGGCCCCAAAAATGGATGGACCCAAAACAACCGGGGATGGACCCCAAAACCGGGGGATGGACCCCAAAAACTGTCTGGCCCCAAAAATGGATGGACCCCAAAAATGGGGGATGGACCCCAAAAACAACCGGGGATGGACCCCAAAAAAACGGCTGAACCCCGAAAATGGATGGACCCCAAAAACAAACGGGGATGGACCCCAAAACCGGGGGATGGACCCCAAAAACTGTCTGGCCCCAAAAATGGATGGACCCCAAAAATGGGGGATGGACCCCAAAAACAACCGGGGATGGACCCCAAAAAAACGGCTGAACCCCGAAAATGGATGGACCCCAAAAACAAACGGGGATGGACCCCAAAAATGGGGGATGGACCCCAAAAACAGCGGGGGATGGACCCCAAAAACTGCCCAGCCCCAAAAATGGATGGACCCAAAAATGGATGGACCCCAAAAAATGGATGGACCCAAAAACTGCCCGACCCCAAAAATGGATGGGCCCCAAAAATGGGGGATGGACCCCAAAAACGCTGAACCCAAAAATGGATGGACCCAAAAACGGGGGATGGACCCCAAAAACTGCCCGGCCCCAAAAATGGATGGACCCCAAAAAAACTGCTGAACCCCGAAAATGGATGGAGCCCAAAAATGGGGGATGGACCCCAAAAATGCTGAACCCCAAAAATGGATGGACCCCAAAAACGGCTGAACCCAAAAAGGGGGGATGGACCCCAAAAATACTGAACCCCAAAACTGCTGAACCCAAAAATGAATGGACCCAAAAACTGCCTGACCCCAAAAATGGACGATCCCAAAAAACTGCTGAACCCAAAAAAACTGCTGAACCCCAAAAACGGGGGATGGACCCCAAAACCGTTGAACCCCGAAAATGGATTGACCCCAAAAACCGCCTGGCCCCGAAAACGGGGGATGGACCCCAAAAATGCTGAACCCCCAAAAAACTGCTGAACCCAAAAACTGCCCGACCCCAAAAATGGATGGACCCCCAAATCTCCCCCAGCCAGACCCCAAAACTCAGCAGGACCCCCCCCCAGTGGGACCCCAGACCCCCAAATTCCCTCTCCCCAGGACCCCCAATCCCAGCAGGACCCCCTCACAGACCCCCAAACCCCCCCTCACGACCCCCAACCCCAGTAGGACCCCCACCCCAATGGGACCCCAGACCCCCAATCCCCCCCAGACCACCCAACCCCCCCAGGACCCCCAATCGCAGCAGGACCCCCCCCCCAGGACCCCAGACCCCCAATCCCCCAGACCCCCGACCCCAGTGGGACCTCAGACCCCCAAATTCCCCCTCCCCAGGACCCCCAACCCCAGCAGGACCCCCACCCCAATGGGACCCCAGACCCCCAACCCCCCCAGGACCCCCAATCTCAGCAGGACCCCCACCCCAAATGGGACCCCAGACCCCCAATCTCCCCAGACCACCCAACCTCCCCCAGGACCCCCAATCCCCCCCAAGCCCCAACCCCAGCTGGACCCCCCCCCAGACCCCGAGACCCCCAAATTCCCCCTCCCCCCAGGACCCCCAACCCCAGCGAGACCCTCCCCAGGACCCCCAATCTCAGCAGGACCCCCCCCATGGGACCCCAGACCCCCAATCCCCCAGACCCCCGACCCCAGTGGACCCCAGACCCCCCAACCCCCCCCAGCCCCCCCCAGCACCCTGCCCCCCGACCCCCAAATCCCCCAACCCTCAATCCCAACGGGACCCCCCCAACCCCGAGACCCCCAAATTCTCCCCCCCAGCCAGACCCCCAACCCCAGTAGGACCCCCCCCCCAATGGGACCCCAGACCCCCAATCCCCCCCAGACCACCCAACCCCCCCAGGACCCCCAATCGCAGCAGGACCCCCCCCATGGGACCCCAGACCCCCAAACCTCCCCCAGCCAGACCCCCACCCCAATGGGACCCCAGACCCCCAAATTCCCTCTCCCCAGGACCCCCAACCCCAGTGAGACGCCCCCAAGACCCCCAAACCCCCTCCAACCAGACCCCCACCCCAATGGGACCCCAGACCCCCAAATCCCCCCTCCCCAGGACCCCCAATCCCCTCTGCACCCCCCCCAGGACCCCAGACCCCCCAATTTCAGCAGGACCCCCACCCCAGTGGGACCCCAGACCCCCAAATTCCCCCCCCCCAGGACCCCCAATCTCAGCAGGAACCCCACCCCAGAGAGACACCCCCCAAGACCCCAGACCCCAAACCCCCTCCAACCAGACCCCCACCCCAGCTGGACCCCCCAGACCCCGAGACCCCCAAATTCCCCCCCCAGGACCCCCAACCCCAGCGGCCCCCCCTCCAGGACCCCAGACCCCCCAACCCCCCCCCCCAGGACCCCCAATCCCAGCAGGACCCCCCCCCCCCAGCCCCCCAGCCCCCCCCTCACCTCCCATGTCGAAGCCGATCACGGGGGTCCCGTCGCGGGGGTCGAAGGTGGTCCGGGCGTAGCCCACCACCCCGGCGGCCGGGCCCGACAGGATGGCCCGAGCCCCCCCGAAGGAGCCCATGGGGGTGAGACCCCCGTCCGAGCGCATGAACTGCACCTGCACCCCCTGGGGGGGGATGGGGGGCGTCAGGGGGGGTCTGGGGGGCTCTATGGGGGTCTATGGGGGGTGAGACCCCTGTCCGAGCGCATGAACTGCACCTGCACCCCCTGGGATGAGGGGGAGTGGGGGGCGTCAGGGGGGGCCTGGGGGGGTCCTGGGGGGGTGAGACCCCCATAGACAGCACCTGGACCCCCTGGGATGGGGAGAGTGGGGGGCGTCAGGGGGGTCCTGGGGGGGTGAGACCCCCATGGACAGCACCTGGACCCCCTGGAATGGGAGTGGGGGGCGTCAGGGGGTCCTGGGGGGGTCCTGGGGGGGGTCCTGGGGGGCTTCAGGGGGGGGCTATGGGGGGCTTCAGGGGGGTCCTGGGGGGGTGAGACCCCCATAGACAGCACCTGGACCCCCTGGAATGGGGAGAGTGGGGGGCGTCAGGGGGGGTCCTGGGGGGCTTCAGGGGGGTCCTGGGGGGCTATGGGGGGCGTCCTGGGGGGGTGAGACCCCTATGGACAGCACCTGGACCCCTTGGAAAGGGAGTGGGGGGCTTCAAGGGGGGGTTCTGGGGGGGTCTTAGGGGGGCCGGTGGGGGGAGGGGTCCATGGGGGGGGGGGGGGGGGGCGGGGTTGTACGGGGGTCCCGGTGGGGTGGGGGCCCACAGGGGGAGGGGTCCCAGGTGTCCCCAGGTGTGTCCCAGGTGTGTCCCAGGTGTGTCTCTGTCCATCCCAGGTGTGTCCCTACCTGTCCCACCTGTCCCCAGGTGTGTCCCAGGTGTCCCCAGCTGTTCCCAGCTGTCGCCAGGTGTGTCCCAGGTGTGCACCGGGCGCGCCCCAGGTGTGTCCCAGGTGTCCCCACCTATCCCCAGGTGTGCCCAGGTGTGTCCCTGTTCATCCCAGGTCTGTCCCCACCTGTCCCCAGGTGTCCCCAGGTGTGCCCAGGTGTGTCTCTGTCCATCCCAGGCCTGTCCCCACCTGTCCCCAGGTGAGTCCCCAGCCATCCCCTGCTGTCCCAGGTGTCCCAGGTGTATCTCACCTGTCCCCCCCTGTCCCCACCTGTCCCAGGTGTACCCATGTGTGCCCCAGGTGTCCCAGGTGTGTCCCAGGTGTGTCCCCAGGTGTCCCCAGGTGTCCCAGGTGTCCCCAGGTGTCCCAGGTGTCCCAGGTGTGTCTCTGTCCACCCCAGGTCTGTCCCCACCTGTCCCCGGTTGTGCCACAGGTGTGCCCCAGGTGTCCCAGGTGTGTCCCACCTGTCCCCAGGTGTGTCCCCAGGTGTGCCCAAGTGTGTCTCTGTCCATCCCAGGTGTGCCCCAGGTGTCCCAGGTGCGCCCCAGGTGTGTCCCAGGTGTGTCCCAGGTGTCCCCACCTGTCCCTAGGTGTGCCCCAGGTGTGTCCCAGGTGTGCCCCAGGTGTGCCCCCCAGGTCTCCCCAGGTGTGTCTCTGTCCATCCCAGGCCTGTCCCCACCTATCCCCAGGTGAGTCCCCAGCCATCCCCTGCTGTCCCAGGTGTATCTCACCTGTCCCCCCCCATCCCCACCTGTCCCAGGTGTGCCCATATGTGCCCCAGGTGTCCCAGGTATGTCCCAGGTGTGCCCAGGTGTGTCCCAGGTGTGCCCAGGTGTGTCCCAGGTGAGTCCCAGGTGTCCCCAGGTGTCCCAGGTGTGTCCCAGGTGTGCCCCAGGTGTGCCCCAGGTGTGCCCCAGGTGTGTCCCAGGTGTGTCCCAGGTGTCCCAGGTGTGTCCCAGGTGTGCCCCAGGTGAGTCCCAGGTGTCCCCAGGTGTCCCAGGTGTGCCCCAGGTGTGTCCCAGGTGTGTCCCAGGTGTGTCCCAGGTGTCCCAGGTGTCCCAGGTGTCCCCAGGTGTGTCCAAGGTGTGTCCCAGGTGTCCCCACCTGTCCCTAGGTGTGCCCCAGGTGTGTCCCAGGTGTGCCCCAGGTGTGCCCCAGGTGAGTCCCAGGTGTCCCAGGTGTGCCCCAGGTGTGTCCCACCTATCCCCAGGTGAGTCCCCAGCCATCCCCTGCTGTCCCAGGTGTCCCAGGTGTGCCCCAGGTGTGTCCCACCTATCCCCAGGTGAGTCCCCAGCCATCCCCTGCTGTCCCAGGTGTCCCAGGTGTATCTCACCTGTCCCAGGTGTACCCAGGTGTGCCCCAGGTGAGTCCCAGCTGTCCCCAGGTGTCCCCAGGTGTGTCCCTGTTCATCCCAGGTGTGTCCCCACCTGTCTCCCCCTGTCCCCACCTGTCCCCAGGTGAGTCCCCAGCCATCCCCTGCTGTCCCAGGTGTATCTCACCTATCCCCCCCTGTCCCCCCCTGTCCCAGGTGTACCCATATGTGCCCCAGGTGTCCCAGGTGTGCCCCAGGTGTGTCCCAGGTGTGCCCCAGGTGTGTCCCAGGTGTCCCCAGGTGTGTCCCAGGTGTCCCCAGGTGTCCCATATGTGCCCCAGGTGTGTCCCAGGTGTGCCCCAGGTGTGCCCCAGGTGAGTCCCAGGTGTCCCCAGGTGTCCCAGGTGTGTCCCAGGTGTGCCCCAGGTGTCCCCAGGTGTCCCATATGTGCCCCAGGTGTGCCCCAGGTGTGCCCCAGGTGTGCCCCAGGTGTCCCAGGTGTGCCCCAGGTGTGCCCCTGGTGTCCCAGGTGTGTCCCAGGTGTGCCCCAGGTGTCCCAGGTGTGCCCCAGGTGTGCCCCTGGTGTCCCAGGTGTGTCCCAGGTGTGCCCCAGGTGTCCCAGGTGTGCCCCAGGTGTGCCCCTGGTGTCCCAGGTGTGTCCCCCCCCATCCCCACCTGTCCCAGGTGGGCGCTCACCTTGAGGCCGTCGCGGAAGCCGGCGCAGAAGCCGCTCAGGTAGCGGCGCACGCCGGGGCTCAGGTAGGCGTCGGCGCAGGCGGTCAGGCCCCGCGGCACCGCCCGCGCCATCCCGGCCACGCCCGACGACAGCGACACCTGCGTGAAGCCCAGCTCACCTGCCAGCGCGCCCACCTGCTGCTCGTGGCCCGGCCACCTGCGGGGGACACACCTGGGTCACACCTGGGGGACAGCTGTGACACCTGAACCCACAAACCCCACCTGCTGCTTGTGGCCTGGCCACCTGCGGGGGACACACCTGGGTCACACCTGGTAACACCTGTGTGACACCTGTGGGACCCGTACCACACCTGTGTGACACCTGTGTATCCTACCTGCCCTGTGTCACACCTGCACCACACCTGTGTGACACCTGTGTCACCTGTGTGACCTGTACCACACCTGGTCACACCTGGGACACACCTGTGTGACACCTGTGTCACCTGTACCACACCTGTGTCACACCTGTACCACACCTGTGTCACCTGTGTGACCCCAAACCCCACCTGCTGCTCATGGCCCGGCCACCTGCATGGGACACACCTGGGTCACACCTGGGAGACACCTGTGTGCCCTACCTGCCCTGTGTGAGACCTGGGTCACACCTGTGTCACACCTGTGGGACACCTGTGTCACCTGTGTGACCCCAAACCCCACCTGCTGCTCGTGGCCCGGCCACCTGCGGGGGACACACCTGGGTCACACCTGGGGGACAGCTGAGTGACACCTGTGACACCTGAGTGACACCTGTGTGACACCTGTGTCACCTGAGTGACACCTGTGTGACCCCAAACCCCACCTGCTGCTCATGGCCCGGCCACCTGCGGGGGACACACCTGGGTCACACCTGTGTCACCTGAGTGACACCTGTGTCACCTGTGTGACCTGTACTACACCTGTGTGACACCTGGGACACACCTGTGTGACACCTGTGTGACACCTGTGTCACCTGTGTGACCTGTACCACACCTGTGTGACACCTGTGTCAGCTGAGTGACACCTGTGTGACACCTGTGTCACCTGTGTGACCCCAAACCCCACCTGCTGCTCATGGCTCGGCCACCTGCGGGGGACACACCTGGGTCACACCTGGGATACACCTGTGTGACACCTGTGTCACCTGTGTGACCTGTACTACACCTGTGTCACCTGTGTGACCTGTACCACACCTGTGTGACACCTGTGGGACACCTGTGTGACACCTGTGTGACACCTGTGTGACCTGTACCACACCTGTGTGACACCTGAACCCACAAACCCCACCTGCTGCTCGTGGCCCGGCCACCTGCGGGGGACACACCTGGTCACACCTGGGATACACCTGTGTGACACCTGTGTCACCTGAGTGACCTGTACCACACCTGTGTGACACCTGTGTCACCTGAGTGACACCTGTGTGACACCTGTGTCACCTGTGTCACCTGTACCACACCTGTGTGACACCTGTGTGACACCCGTATGACCTGCACCACACCTATGTGACACCTGTGTCACCTGTGTGCCCTGAACCACACCTGGTCACACCTGGGACACACCTGTGTGACACCTGTGTCACCTGTGTCACCTGTACCACACCTGTGTCACACCTGTGTCACACCTGTGTCACCTGTACCACACCTGTGTCACACCTGTGTAACCACAACCCCCACCTGCTGCTTGTGGCCTGGCCACCTGCGGGGGACACACCTGGTCACACCTGGGATACACCTGTGTGACACCTGTGTCACCTGAGTGACACCTGAGTGACACCTGTACCACACCTGTGTGACACCTGTGTGACACCTGTGTGACCCCAAACCCCACCTGCTGCTCGTGGCCCGGCCACCTGCGGGGGACACACCTGGGTCACACCTGGGATACACCTGTGTGACACCTGGGACACACCTGTGTCACCTGTGTGACACCTGTGTGCCCTACCTGCCCTGTGTGTCACCTGTGTCACCTGTACCACACCTGTGTGACACCTGAACCCACAAACCCCACCTGCTGCTCGTGGCCCGGCCACCTGCAGGGGACACACCTGGGTCACACCTGTGCCCTACCTGCCCTGTGTGACACCTGTCCCACACCTGTCCCACACCTGGCTCACCTGGGGCTCACCTGGGACCCTCCCCAGGACCCCCAAATCCCCCTAAGCCCCCCAGGACCCCCCAAAGCCCCCTCCTCACGCGTAGCTGTGCAGCAGCAGCACCGCCAGGCTCCAGGGGATGGTAGGACCCCCCCCAAATCCCCCTGAGACCCCCCCAGACCCCCCAAAATCCCCCCAGGGACCCGCCCAGGAGACCCCAGAGCCCCTCAGGACCCCCTCGGGACCCCCAAAGCCCCCCCGAAGCCCCCAGGGACCCCCTCGAGACCCCCAGGCCCCCCCGAAGCCCCGCAGGGACCCCCCAGATTCCCCCTGGGACCCCCCAGGGACCTTCCCAAGGACCTCCAGGACCCCCCCAAATCCCCTCAGGACCCCCAGGGACCCTCCCCAGACACCCCCAGGGACCCCCGAAGCCCCCTCCTCAGGTGGGGCCGTGCAGCGGCAGCACCGCCAGGCTCTGGGGGATCCCAGGACCCCCCAAAACCCCCCCAAATTCCCCCCAGGACCCCCCAGGAGACCCCAGAGCCCCTCAGGACCCCCGAAGCCCCCCGCAGCCCCCTCCTCACACGTAGCCATGCAGCAGCAGCACCGCTGAGCTCCGGGGGATGGTAGGACCCCCCAAATCCCCACAGGGACCCCTCCCAAATCCCCCTGAGACCCCCCCAAATCCCCCCCAGATCCCCCCAGGACCCCCCCAGGAGACCCCAGACCCTCCCAGGAGACCCCCAAATCCCCCCCCAAAGCCCCCCCTGGCTCTCATGTGCAGCAGCAGCAGCACCTCCAGGCTCCAGGGGATCCCAGGACCCCCTAAATCCCCCCCAAAGCCCCCCCAGGAGCCCCCAGACCCCCCCCCAGGACCCCCTCGGGACCCTCAAATCCCCCCAAAGCCCCCCCTGGCTCCCACGTGTGGCTGTGCAGCAGCAGCACCGCCAGGTTCTGGGGATCGCAGGACCCCCTAAATCCCCCTGAGACCCCCCCAAAGCCCCCCCAAATTCCCCCAAAGCCCCCCAGGGACCCCCGGAGCCCCCCGGCTCTCACGCGTGGCTGTGCAGCAGCAGCACGGCCAGGCTGCGGGGGATGGTAGGACCCCCCAAATTCCCACAGAGACCCCCCCCAAATTCCCCCCCAAAGCCCCCCAAAGCACCCCAAATTCCCCCGAAGCCCCCCAGGGACCCCCGAAGCCCCCCCAGGCTCTCACGCGTAGCTGTGCAGCAGCAGCACCGCCAGGCTCCGGGGGATCCCGGGACCCCCCCAAATCCCCCTGAGACCCCCCCAGACCCCCCAAAATCCCCCCAGGGACCCGCCCAGGAGACCCCCGAGCCCCTCAGGACCCCCTCGGGACCCCCAAAGCCCCCCCGAAGCCCCCCAGGGACCCCCTCGAGACCCCCAGGCCCCCCCGAAGCCCCGCAGGGACCCCCCAGATTCCCCCTGGGACCCCCCAGGGACCTTCCCAAGGACCTCCAGGACCCCCCCAAATCCCCTCAGGACCCCCAGGGACCCTCCCCACGACCCCCTAAGCCCCCCAAGCCCCCCGAAGCCCCCTCCTCACGCGTGGCTGTGCAGCAGCAGCACCGCCAGGCTCTGGATCCCAGGACCCCCCAAATCCCACAGGGACCCCCCCAAATTCCCCCCAGGACCCCCCAGATCTCCCCAGGACCCTCTCAAAGCCCCCCCAAATCCCACCCAGGACCCCCTCGGGACCCCCCAAACCACTCCAAAGCCCCCCCAGGGACCCCCAGGGACCCCCAAAGCCCCCCCCGGCTCTCACGCGGGGCCGTGCAGCAGCAGCACCGCCAGGCTCCGGGGGATCCCAGGACCCCCTAAATCCCCACAGGGACCCCTCCTACAAATCCCCCTGAGACCCCCCAGACTCCCCCCAAAGCCCCCCGAAGCCCCCCCAGGACCCCCCGAAGCCCCCCCCGGCTCTCACACGTGGCTGTGCAGCAGCAGCACCGCCAGGCTCTGGATGCCCCCAGGGCCAGGAACCCCCCAAATCCCACAGGGACCCCCCCAAAGCCCCTCAAGACCCCCAGGGACCCTCCCCAGACACCCCCAGGGACCCCCAAAGCCCCCCCGAAGCCCCCCAGACCCGCCCCCCCCAAGCCCCCCGAAGCCCCCTCCTCACACGTGGCTGTGCAGCAGCAGCACCGCCAGGCTCTGGGGGATCCCAGGACCCCCCAAAACCCCCCCAAATTCCCCCCAGGACCCCCCAGGAGACCCCAGAGCCCCTCAGGACCCCCGAAGTCACCCGGGACCACCCCCAGGACCCCCGAAGCCCCCCGCAGCCCCCTCCTCACACGTAGCCATGCAGCAGCAGCACCGCTGAGCTCCGGGGGATGGTAGGACCCCCCAAATCCCCACAGGGACCCCTCCCAAATCCCCCTGAGACCCCCAGATCCCCCCAGATCCCCCCAGGAGACCCCAGACCCTCCCAGGAGACCCCCAAATCCCCCCCCAAAGCCCCCCCTGGCTCTCATGTGCAGCAGCAGCAGCACCTCCAGGCTCCAGGGGATCCCAGGACCCCCTAAATCCCCCCCAAAGCCCCCCCAGGAGCCCCCAGACCCCCCCCCAGGACCCCCTCGGGACCCTCAAATCCCCCCAAAGCCCCCCCTGGCTCCCACGTGTGGCTGTGCAGCAGCAGCACCGCCAGGTTCTGGGGATCGCAGGACCCCCTAAATCCCCCTGAGACCCCCCCAAAGCCCCCCCAAATTCCCCCAAAGCCCCCCAGGGACCCCCGGAGCCCCCCGGCTCTCACGCGTGGCTGTGCAGCAGCAGCACGGCCAGGCTGCGGGGGATGGTAGGACCCCCCAAATTCCCACAGAGACCCCCCCCAAATTCCCCCCCAAAGCCCCCCAAAGCACCCCAAATTCCCCCGAAGCCCCCCAGGGACCCCCGAAGCCCCCCCAGGCTCTCACGCGTAGCTGTGCAGCAGCAGCACCGCCAGGCTCCGGGGGATCCCGGGACCCCCCCAAATCCCCCTGAGACCCCCCCAGACCCCCCAAAATCCCCCCAGGGACCCGCCCAGGAGACCCCAGAGCCCCTCAGGACCCCCTCGGGACCCCCAAAGCCCCCCCGAAGCCCCCCAGGGACCCCCTCGAGACCCCCAGGCCCCCCCGAAGCCCCGCAGGGACCCCCCAGATTCCCCCTGGGACCCCCCAGGGACCTTCCCAAGGACCTCCAGGACCCCCCCCCAAATCCCCTCAGGACCCCCAGGGACCCTCCCCAGACACCCCCAGGGACCCCCGAAGCCCCCTCCTCAGGTGGGGCCGTGCAGCGGCAGCACCGCCAGGCTCTGGGGGATCCCAGGACCCCCCAAAACCCCCCCAAATTCCCCCCAGGACCCCCCAGGAGACCCCAGAGCCCCTCAGGACCCCCGAAGTCACCCGGGACCCCCCCCCCCCAGGACCCCCGAAGCCCCCCGCAGCCCCCTCCTCACACGTAGCCATGCAGCAGCAGCACCGCTGAGCTCCGGGGGATGGTAGGACCCCCCAAATCCCCACAGGGACCCCTCCCAAATCCCCCTGAGACCCCCCCAAATCCCCCCAGATCCCCCCAGGACCCCCCCAGGAGACCCCAGACCCTCCCAGGAGACCCCCAAATCCCCCCCCAAAGCCCCCCCTGGCTCTCATGTGCAGCAGCAGCAGCACCTCCAGGCTCCAGGGGATCCCAGGACCCCCTAAATCCCCCCCAAAGCCCCCCCAGGAGCCCCCAGACCCCCCCCCAGGACCCCCTCGGGACCCTCAAATCCCCCCAAAGCCCCCCCTGGCTCTCACGTGTGGCTGTGCAGCAGCAGCACCGCCAGGTTCTGGGGATCGCAGGACCCCCTAAATCCCCCTGAGACCCCCCCAAATTCCCCCCAGGACCCCCAGGGACCCTTCTCAGGACCCCCAGGACCCCCTCGGGACCCCCAAAGGCCCCCAGGACCCCCCCGAAGCCCCCTCCTCACGCGGGGCCGTGCAGCGGCAGCACCGCCAGGCTGTGGATGCCCCCTGGGCCAGGACCCCCCCGAAATCCCACAGGGACCCCCTCAAATCCCCCTGAGACCCCCTCCAAATCCCCTCAGGACCCCCAGGGACCCTCCCCAGACACCCCCAGGAACCCCCAAAGCCCCCCCGAAGCCCCCCAGACCCCCCCCAAAGCCCCCCGAAGCCCCCTCCTCAGGCGGGGCCGTGCAGCGGCAGCACCGCCACACTCCGGGGGACTGCAGGACCCCCCCCAAATCCCCCTGAGACCCTCCCAGACTCCCCCCCAAAGACCCCCAGGAGACCCCAGACCCCCCCAAGCCCCCCAGGGACCCCCGCAGCCCCCCCGGCTCTCACATGTAGCTGTGCAGCAGCAGCACTGCCAGGCTCTGGGGGATCCCGGGACCCCCCCAAATCCCTCTGAGACCCCCCAAATTCCCCCCCAAAGCCTCCCAAACCCCCCTCGGGACCCCCCGAAGCCCCCCCAGGACCCCCGGAGCCCCCCCGGCGCTCACGCGTAGCTGTGCAGCAGCAGCACGGCCAGGCTGCGGATGCCCCGGGCCAGCACCCGCTCCAGGTCCGTGCGGAGCCGAGCCAGGTCCAGGGGGCGCTGCACCAGCAGGGTCACCCCCGAGCACCCTGGGGTGGGGGGACAGCAGTGTCACCTCCCCTGTGTGACACCCCTGGGACCCCCAACCCCCCCCGCTGCACCAGCAGGGTCACCCCCGACCACCCTGGGGACACAGGGGGGACAGCAGTGTCACCTCCCCTGTGTGACACCCCTGGGACCCCCCCTGCACCAGCAGGGTCACCCCCGAGCACCCTGGGGGGACACGGGGGACAGCAGTGTCACCTCCCCTGTGTGACACCCCTGGGACCCCCCCTGCACCAGCAGGGTCACCCCCGAGCACCCTGGGGGGACATGGGGGGGACAGCAGTGTCACCTCCCCTGTGTGACACCCGTGTGACACCCCTGGGACCCCCACTGCACCAGCAGGGTCACCCCTGAGCACCCTGGGGTGGGGGGACAGCAGTGTCACCTCCCCTGTGTGACACCCCTGGGACCCCCAACCCCCCCCGCTGCACCAGCAGGGTCACCCCCGACCACCCTGGGGACACAGGGGACAGGGGACGGTGTCACCTCCCCCGTGTGACACCCCTGGGGCCCCCAAACCCCCCCTGAGACCACCTGTGACACTCCCACTGCACCAGCAGGGTCACCCCCGAGCACCCTGGGGGGACATGGGGGGACAGCAGTGTCACCTCCCCTGTGTGACACCCTGTGACACCCCCTGGGACACCCACTGCACCAGCAGGGTCACCCCTGAGCACCCTGGGGGGACAGCAGTGTCACCTCCCCCGTGTGACACCCCTGGGACACTCCAAACCCCCCCTGAGACCACCTGTGACACCCCCACTGCACCAGCAGGGTCACCCCTGAGCACCCTGGGGACACAGGGGACAGTGTCACCTCCCCCGTGTGACACCCCTGGGACACCCCTGGGACCCCCGAGCACCCTGGGGACACAGGGGACAGTGTCACCTCCCCCCTGTGACACCCCTGGGACCCCCAAACCCCCGCCCCGCTGCACCAGCAGGGTCACCCCCGAGCACCCTGGGGTGAGGGGACAGCAGTGTCACCTCCCTCGTGTGACACCCTGTGACACCCCTGGGACCCCCGAGCACCCTGGGGGGACACAGGGGACAGTCCTGGTGTCACCTCTCCCCAACCCCCCACAGTGTCACCCCAGTGTCACCCCAATGTCACCCCAGGTGTCACCTCAATGTCACCCCAATGTCACCCTCAGTGTCACCCCAGCGTCACCCCCAATGTCACTCCAGTGCCACCCCCAGTGTCATCTCAGTGTCACCTGTGTCACCCCACTGTCACCCCAGTGTCACCCCCAGTGTCACCCCAGTGTCACCCCACTGTCACCCCCAGTGTCACCCCAGTGTCACCCCAGTGTCACCCCAGGGTCACCCCAGGGTCACCCCAGTGTCACCTCAGTGTCACCCCAATGTCACCCCCAGTGCCACCCCCGTGTCCCACCTGTCACCCGGGGCCAGGTGTCACTGCCGGGCAGGTGACAATCCCAGTGCCACCCCAGTGCCACCCCCGTGTCCCACCTGTCACCCGGGGCCAGGTGTCACTGCCGGGCAGGTGACAATTGTCCTGCTCGGGGATCAGCCGCTCGTCCACCTCGATCACCTCCTCGTAGAGCACGTCGGGCATGGCCACCTCCTGCGGGGACAGCGGGGACACCGCGGTGGCACCGGGGACAGGAGTGGGACAGGAGTGGGGTGGCACCAGGGGTGGCACCAGGACAGGACAGGGACAGGCCCAGGGTGGCACCGGGACAGGAGGGGGACAGGAGTGGGGTGGCACTGGGATGGCACCAGGGCTGGCACCAGGGGTGGCACTGGGGGTGGCATGGGGACAGGACAGGGACAGGAGTGGGGTGGCACTGGGAGTGGCACTGGGGGTGGCATGGGGACAGGACAGGGACAGGAGTGGGGTGGCACTGGGGGTGGCACTGGGGGTGGCACTGGGGGTGACATGGGGACAGGACAGGGACAGGAGTGGGGTGGCACTGGGAGTGGCACTGGGGGTGGCATGGGGACAGGACAAGGACAGGAGTGGGGTGGCAGCAGGGGTGGCACTGGGGGTGGCACCGGGCAGTGCTGTGGTGGCACTGCAGTGACATCAGGGGGGATGGGAAAGGGACTGGGGTGGCACTAAGGGTGACACTGGGACAGCAGCGGGACAGGACTGGGGTGGCACCGGGCAGTGCTGTGGTGGCACTGGAGTGACACCGGGGGGGATGGGGCAGGGACTGAGGTGGCACTGGGGCAGGACTGGGGTGGCACCGGGGGTGGCACTGGGGTGGCACTGGGGTGGCACTGAGGTGACACCAGAAGGGATGGGGCAGGGACTCGGTGACACTGGGACAGGCCCAGGGTGGCACCGGGACAGGAGGGGGACAGGAGTGGGGTGGCACCAGGCAGTGCTGTGGTGGCACTGGAGTGACACCAGGGACAGGGACTGGGGTGGCACCAAGGGTGGCACTGGGACAGGACAGGGACAGGACTGGGGTGACACCGGGGCTGCCACCGGGGCTGGCACTGGGACAGCACTGGGGGTGGCACTGGGACAGGACAGGGGTGGCACTGCAGTGACACCAGGGGGAAGGGGCAGGGACTGTGGTGGCACCAAGGGTGGCAATGGGACAGGACAGGGACAGGATTGGGGTGGCACTGAGGGTGGCACCAGGACAGGACAGGGGTGGCACTGGAGTGACATCGGTGGGGGGGGGTGGGACAGGACTGGGGTGGCACTGAGGTGACACCAGAAGGGATGGGGCAGGGACTCGGTGACACTGGGACAGGCCCAGGGTGGCACCGGGACAGGAGTGGGACAGGAGGGGGACAGGACAGCGATGGCACCAGGACAGGAGTGGGGGTGGCACTGGGACAGGCCCAGGGTGGCACTGCAGTGACACCAGGGGGGACGGGGAAGGGACTGGGGTGGCACCAAGGGTGGCACTTGGGGTGGCATGGGGACAGGACAGGGACAGGAGTGGGGTGGCACCGGGGCTCAGCGCTGTGGTGGCACCAGGATAGGACAGGGGTGGCACTGAGGGTGGCACTGGGACAGGACTGGAATGGCACTGGGGTGACACCAGGGGGGATGGGGCAGGGACTGGGGTGACACTGGGACAGGACTGGGGTGGCACCAGGACAGGACAGGGACAGGCCCAGGGTGGCACCGGGACAGGAGAGGGACAGGACTGGGGTGGCACCGGGCAGTGCTGTGGTGGCACTGGAGTGACACCAGGGACAGGGACTGGGGTGGCACCAAGGGTGGCAATGAGACAGGACAGGGACAGGACTGGGGTGGCACCGGGGCTGCCACCGGGGCTGGCACTGGGACAGCACTGGGGGTGGCACTGGGACAGGACAGGGGTGGCACTGCAGTGACACCAGGGGGAAGGGGCAGGGACTGTGGTGGCACCAAGGGTGGCAATGAGACAGGACAGGGACAGGACTGGGGTGACACCGGGGGTGGCACCGGGCAGCGCCGCAGTGGCACTGCAGTGACACCAGGGGGGACGGAGCAGGGACTGGGGTGACACTGGGACAGGACTGGGACAGGAACTGGGGTGGCACTGGGGTGGCACTGGGGTGGCACTGGGGTGGCACTGGGACAGGAACTGGGGTGGCACTGGGACAGGAACTGGGGTGGCACTGGGGTGGCACTGGGACAGGACTGGGACAGGAACTGGGACAGGAACTGGGGTGGCACTGGGACAGCTCTGGGGTGGCACTGGGGTGGCACTGGGGTGGCACTGGGACAGGACTGGGACAGGAACTGGGACAGGAACTGGGACAGGAACTGGGGTGGCACTGGGACAGGAGCTGGGGTGGCACTGCGGTGTCACAGGACTGGTGGCACCAGGGTGACACAGGGACAGGAGCAGGACAGGACCGAGGTGGCACTGGGACGGCACCGGGCTGGCACGGGGATGTCACCCTCGGGACACGCCATGTCCCCCCCCGTGTCCTCCCCGTGTCACCCCCGTGTCCCCTGTCCCTGTCCCTCCCTGTGTCCCCTGTCCCCTCCCCCCTTCCTGTGTCCCCTGTCCCTGTCCCCTGTCCCGTGTCTGTGTCCCCTCCCCCTGTCCCTGTGTCCCCTGTCCCCCCCTCGTGTCCCTCTGTGTCCCCTCCCCCTGTCCCCTGTCCCTGTCCCTGTCGCTGTCCCCTGTCGCTGTCGCTATCCCCTGTCCCGTGTCCGTGTCCCCTCCCCCTGTCGCTGTCGCTGTCCCCTGTCCCGTGTCCGTGTCCCCTCCCCATGTCCCTGTCGCTGTCCCCTCCCCCTGTCGCTGTCCCCTGTCGCTGTCGCTATCCCCTGTCCCGTGTCCGTGTCCCCTCCCCCTGTCGCTGTCGCTGTCCCCTGTCCCGTGTCCGTGTCCCCTCCCCCTGTCGCTGTCCCCTCCCCCTGTCGCTGTCCCCTGTCCCGTGTCCGTGTCCCCTCCCCATGTCCCTGTCGCTGTCGCTGTCCCCTGGCTCATGGCTGCGCTGGCCACCCGCCGGGCCTGGCCCCGAGCCCGGCCCCGCTCACGGGACAGGGACAGGGGGAGGGGACACAGAGGGACACGGGACAGGGGACAAGGGGACAGGGGGAGGGGACAGGGACACGGGACAGGGGACATCGGCAAGGACACCCGGCCCGGCCGGACACGTGGCCATGGTTGGGGGACACGGGACAGGGGACACGGAGAGGACACGGGAGGGACACTGGGGGGACACAGCGGGGCACACGGTGCCAGCCCAGCAGGGACACGGGGACAGTGCTGGGCACAAGGGGACACGGTGCCAGCCTGAGAGGGGACAGCGTGGGGTGACACTGAGCCCCAGCAGGGGACACGGTGCCAGCCCCGCAGGGACACGGGGACAGCGTGTGGGGACAGCGTGGGGACAGCGTGGGGCACAAGGGGACACTGAGCCCCAGGAGGGGACACAGTGCCAGCCCGGGAGGGGACACGGGGACAGCGTGTGGGGACAGGGGGACACTGAGTCCCAGGAGGGGACACGGTGCCAGCCCCAGCAGGGACACGGTGCCAGCCTGGGAGGGGACATGGGGACACGGTGCCACCCCCAGCAGGGACATGGGGACAGTGCGGGGGGACACTGAGCCCCATGGTGGGGACAGCGTGGGGCACATGATGCCAGCCCTGGGAGGGACACGGTGCCAGCCCCGCAGGGACATGGGGACAGCGTGGGGCACAAGGGGACACTGAGCCCCAGCAGGGGACACTGTGCCACCCCCAGCAGGGACATGGGGACAGCGTGGGGCACAAGGGACATGGGGACAGTGCTGGGCACACAGGGGGACACGGTGCCAGCCTGGGAGGGGACAGTGGGGGGACACAGCCCTATGGTGGGGACAGTGTGGGGCACATGGGGACAGCTTGAGCAGGGACACGGGGACAGCGTGTGAGGACAGGGGACACAGCGCCAGCCCTGGGAAGGGACATGGGGACAGCGTGGGGACAGCGTGGGGCACACAGGGGGACACTGAGTCCCAGGAGGGGACACTGTGGGGCACAGGGGACACAGGGACACGGTGCCAGCCCCGGGAGGGGACACGGTGCCAGCCTGAGCAGGGACATGGGGACACTGTGGGACACATGGGGACACGGTGCCAGCCCTGGGAGGGGACAGCGTGTGGGGACAGGGGACACGGTGCCAGCCCCTCAGGGACAGCGTGGGGCACACAGGGGGACACTGAGTCCCAGGAAGGGACACTGTGGGGCACAGGGGACACAGGGACACGGTGCCAGCCCCGGGAGGGGACAGCACGGGGAGGACACTGAACCCCAGCAGGAGACACGGTGCCAGCCTGAGCAGGGACACGGGGACACTGTGGGCCAGAGGGGACACAGGGGACACGGTGCCAGCCCCATGGTGGGGACAGCGTGGGGCACACGGGGACACTGTGGGGGGACACTGAGACCCGGGAGGGGACACGGTGCCAGCCTGAGCAGGGACATGGGGACACTGTGGGGCACACAGGGGACACGGTGCCAGCCCCGGGAGGGGACAGCGTGTGGGGACAGGGGACACAGTGCCAGCCCCGCAGGGACACGGGGACACTGTGGGGCACACAGGGGGACACTGAGTCCCTGGAGGGGACAGCGCTGGGCACACGGTGCCAGCCTGGGAGGGGACACGGGGACAGCGTGGGGGGACAGTGAGCCCCATGGTGGGGACAGCGTGGGGCACACAGGGGACACGGTGCCAGCCCCGGGAGGGGACATGGGGACACTGGGGCACAGGGGACATGGGGACACGGTGCCAGCCTGGGAGGGGACATGGGGACAGCGTGTGGGGACAGTGCCAGGCACACAGGGACACTGAGTCCCAGGAGGGGACACGGGGACAGCGTGGGACACATGGGGACACAGTGCCAGCCTGAGAGGGGACACGGGGACAGCGTGGGGGGACAGTGAGCCCCATGGAGGGGACACTGTGGGGACCAGGGGACACAGGGACATGGTGCCAGCCCCGGGAGGGGACATGGTGCCAGCCTGAGCAGGGACATGGGGACACTGTGGGGCACATGGGGACACGGTGCCAGCCTGAGAGGGGACACGGGGACAGTGTGGGGGGACAGGGGACACGGTGCCAGCCTGAGCAGGGACACGGGGACACTGTGGTGCACACAGGGGACACGGTGCCAGCCCTGGGAGGGGACAGCGTGGGGGGACAGGGGACACAGTGCCAGCCCTGCAGGGACACGGGGACACTGTGGGGCACACAGGGGACATGGGGACACAGTGCCAGCCTGGGAGGGGACACTGTGGGGGGACACTGAGCCCCAGCAGGGGACACGGTGCCAGCCCCGAGAGGGGACATGGGGACAGTGTGGCACAGGGGGACATGGGGACACGGTGCCACCCCCAGCAGGGACATGGGGACACTGTGGGGCACACAGGGGACATGGTACCAGCCCTGGGAGGGGACACTGTGGGGGGACACTGAGCCCCAGGAGGGGACACGGTGCCACCCCCAGCAGGGGACACGGTGCCACCCCCAGCAGGGGACAGGCGGTCACGCGCCGGTCACAGGAGGCGCCGGCCTCGTGCCAGGCGGCCGCGGGTCACAGCGGGGTCACAGCGGGGTCACGGTGGGGTCACCACGGGGTCACGGCGGGGTCACGGCGGGGGGCAGTGCGGGGGAGGGGAGGTGGCGCCGAGCCCAGGGGACATTGGGCACCCAGGGGTGCCACCCCCGCCCCGGGGGATGCTGGGATAGAGGGGGGGGCTGGCACGGGAACAGGTGTGGGCACAGGTGTGGGGACAGGTACAGGTGAGGGCACAGGTGTGAGCACAGGTGTGGCACAGGTGTGAGCACAGGCACAGGTGTGGGGACAGGTACAGGTGTGGGCACAGGCACAGGTGTGGGGACAGGTGAGGGCACAGGTGTGGGGACAGGTGTGAGCACAGGAACAGGTGTGAGCACAGGTGTGGGCACAGGTGTGGGGACAGGTACAGGTGAGGGCACAGGTGCAGGTGTGGGCGCAGGTGTGGCACAGGTGTGAGCACAGGCACAGGTGTGGGCACAGGTGTGGCACAGGTGTGAGCACAGGTACAGGTGAGGGCACAGGTGTGAGCACAGGTGCAGGTGTGGGCACAGGTGTGGCACAGGTGTGAGCACAGGTGCAGGTGTGGGCACAGGTGTGGCACAGGTGTGAGCACAGGTACAGGTGAGGGCACAGGTGTGAGCACAGGTGCAGGTGTGGGCGCAGGTGTGGCACAGGTGTGAGCACAGGTGCAGGTGTGGGCACAGGTGTGGCACAGGTGTGAGCACAGGTACAGGTGAGGGCACAGGTGTGAGCACAGGTACAGGTGAGGGCACAGGTGTGAGCACAGGTGCAGGTGTGGGCACTGGTACAGGTGAGGGCACAGGTGTGAGCACTGGTACAGGTGAGGGCACAGGTGTGAGCACAGGTGTGAGCACAGGCACAGGTGTGAGCACAGGCACAGGTGTGAGCACAGGTGTGAGCACAGGTGTGGCACAGGTGTGAGCACAGGCACAGGTGTGAGCACAGGTGCAGGTGTGGGTACAGGTACAGGTGAGGGCACAGGTGTGGCACAGGTGTGGCACAGGTGTGGCCACAGGCACAGGTGTGGGCACAGGCGAGGGTAGAGGTGTGCGTCCCAGTGTAGGTACAGGTGTGTCCAGATGTGCACACAGGTGTGCCCAGGTGTACCCAGGTGCATCCAGGTGTGCTCTCACCGGGTTGAAGAGGCGGGTGCCGGTGTGGGGATGGGTTTGGGTTACAGGTGAGGTTACAGGTGTGCCCAGGTGTGCCCAGGTGAGGTTACAGGTGTGCCCAGGTGTGCCCAGGTGTGCCCAGGTGTGCGCTCTCACCAGGTCGAAGAGGCAGGGCCGGGCCTGGGTGCTGATGTGCAGCAGGTGCCGGTGTGGGGGGATGGGTTTGGGTTACAGGTGTGTGCCCAGGTGTGCCCAGGTGTGCTCAGGTGCGCTCTCACCAGGTCAAAGAGGCGGGTGCCAATGTGGGGATGGGTTTGGGGTGGGTTTGGGTTACAGGTGAGGTTACAGGTGAGGTTGCAGGTAGAGGTACAGGTGAGGTTACAGGTGTGCCCAGGTGTGCCCAGGTGAGGTTTCAGGTGTGCCCAGGTGTGCCCAGGTGAGGTTTCAGGTGCGCTCTCACCAGGTCGAAGAAGCGGGGCCGGGCCTGGGTGCCGATGTGGGGATGGGATGGGTTTGGGGGTGGGTTGGGTTACAGGTGAGGGTTCAGGTGAGGTTACAGGTGTGCCCAGGTGTACCCAGGTGTGCCCAGGTGTGCCCAGGTGTGCCCAGGTGTGCGCTCTCACCAGGTCGAAGAGGCGGGGCCAGGCCTGGGTGCCGATGTGGGGATGGGTTTGAGGTGGGTTTGGGTTACAGGTGAGGTTACAGGTGAGGGTTCAGGTGAGGTTACAGGTGAGGTTACAGGTGAGGGTTCAGGTGAGGTTACAGGTGAGGTTACAGGTGTGCCCAGGTGTGCCCAGGTGTGCACAGGTGAGGTTACAGGTGTGCCCAGGTGTGCCCAGGTGTGCGCTCTCACCAGGTCGAAGAGGCGGGGCCGGGCCTGGGTGCCGATGTGGGGGTGGGTTTGGGATGGGTTTGGGGGTGGGTTTGGGGGTTCAGGTGTGTGCCCAGGTGTGCCCAGGTGCGCTCTCACCAGGTCGAAGAGGCGGGGCCGGGCCTGGGTGCCGATGTGCAGCAGGTGCCGGAAGCCGCGCGTCACGGCCAGGGCGGCGCGCTCGCCCCGGCGCTGCAGCAGCGCGTTGGTGGCCACCGTGGTGCCCATGCGGATCCACTGGATCCCCGAGGAGTCCAGGGGTTGGTCCCGGGGCAGGGACACGCCCAGCTCCTGCGGGACACGCCCACAAACTCACCTGGGTGCCAAAAACTCACCTGGGAACCCAAAATTCACCTGGACACCCCAAAACTCACCCAGAGCCCCACAGAGAGACCCCAGCCCCACAGCCCCCATGGGTGCCCATGCGGATCCACTGGATCCCCGAGGAGTCCAGCGGCTGGTCCCGGGGCAGGGACACGCCCAGCTCCTGCGGGACACGCCCACAAACTCACCTGGGTGCCCCAAAATTCACCTGGGAAACCCAAATTTACCTGGAGATCCCAAAATTCACCCCAGGTGCCCCAGGGGATCCACTGGATCCCAGACCTGTCCATCCTGGGGCAGGGACACGCCCCTGAGCTCACCTGGGCACCCCAAACTCACCTGGAGACCCCAAAATTCACCTGAGGGACCCCAAATTCACCCACAGCCCCCCTGGGTGCCCCATGCGGATCCACTGGACCCCAGACCTGTCCAGCCCGGGGCAGGGACACGCCCAACTCCTGCGGGACACGCCCCCAAACTCACCTGGGAACCCAAAATTCACCTGGAGACCCCAAATTCACCCACAGAGAGACCCCAGCCCCACAGCCCCCACGGGTGCCCCAGGGGATCCACTGGATCCCAGACCTGTCCAGCCCGGGGCAGGGACACGCCCAGCTCCTGCGGGACACGCCCCCAAACTCACCTGGGCAGCCCAAATTCACCTGGACACCCCAAAACTCACCCAGAGCCCCACAGAGAGACCCCAGCCCCACAGCCCCCACGGGTGCCCATGCGGATCCACTGGATCCCCGAGGAGTCCAGGGGCTGGTCCCGGGGCAGGGACACGCCCAGCTCCTGTGTGACACGCCCACAAACTCACCTGGGTGCCAAAAACTCACCTGGGGAACCCCAAAACTCACCCAGAGCCCCACAGAGAGACCCCAGCCCCACAGCCCCCATGGGTGCCCCAGGGGATCCACTGGATCCCAGACCTGACGATCCCACAGCAGGGACACGCCCCTGAGCTCACCTGGGCACTCAAAATTCACTTGGGGAACCCAAATTCACCTGAGGGACCCCAAAGTTCACCCACAGCCCCCATGGGTGCCCCAGGGGATCCACTGGATCCCCGAGGAGTCCAGGGGTTGGTCCCGGGGCAGGGACACGCCCAGCTCCTGCGGGACACGCCCACAAACTCACCTGGAGACTCCAAACTCACCTGGGAACCCAAAATTCACCCAGAGCCCCACAGAGAGACCCCAGCCCCACCGCCCCCATGGGTGCTTGAGGGGATCCACTGGATCCGAGACCTGACGATCCCACAGCAGGGACACGCCCCTGAGCTCACCTGGGCACCCCAAACTCACCTGGGAAGCCCAAAATTCACCTGGGTGCCCCAAAATTCACCTGAGGGACCCCAAAGTTCACCCACAGCCCCACAGAGGGACCACCAGACCCATTTAGAGACCCCCAGACCCATTTGGGGACCCCCAGACCCATTTGGGGACCCCCAGAGCCATTTGGGGACCCCTAGCAGGGGGTGGGGCAGGGGGTCCCAGGGGGGTTGGGGGGTCCCTTGGGGGTTCCCGGGGGGGTCCCTGGGAGAGGCACTTGGGGGGGGGGGGGAGGGGATCCCCGGGGGTTCCCTCAGGGGTCCCCCTGAGTTCCTGGGGGGGGTCCCAGGGGTCTTGGGGGTCCCAGAAAAGGACTTGGGGGTCCTGGGGGTCTCAGGGGTCCCAGAAAGGCACTCGGGGGGGGGTGGGGGGGGCGTTCCCAGGGGTCCTGGAGGTCCTGGGGGTTCTCGGGGGGCCCAGAAAGGCACTGGGGGGTGGGGAGGGGGAATTCCCAGGGGTCCCGGGGGTCCCCAAGGTCCCTGAGGGTCCCGGGGGTCTCAGAAAAGGACTTGGGGGGGGTTCCTGGGGGTCCCCGCTGTGTCCCAGGGGCTCCCGGGGGTCCCGGGGGTCCCAAGGGTCTCGGGGTTTCCACTGTGTCCTTGGGGGTCCCGGGGGTCCCCGAGGGTCCCAGAAAAAGACTTGGGGGGTTCCTGGGGGTCCCAGGGGTTCCTGGGGGTTCCTGGGGGTCCCAGAAAAGGACTCGGGGGTCCTGGGGGTCCCAGGGGTCCCAGGGGTTCCCAGGGGGCCCAGAAAGGCACTCGGGGTCGGGGGGGGATTCCCGGGGGTCCCCAAGGTCCCTGAGGGTCCCAGGGGATCCCAGAAAGGCACTCGGGGGGTCCCAGGGGTCTCGGGGGTTCCCGGGGGTCCCAGAAAAGGACTCAGGGGCGGGGGGGTTGGTTCCCAGGGGGTTTCCCGGGGGTCTCGGGGGTGTCCCCGGTGGGGGTCCCGGTGGTTCCCGGGGGTCCCGGTGGTCTCGGGGCTCCCAGGGATCCCAGAAAAGGACTCGGGGGGGGGTTCCCGGGGATGTCCCCGGGGGTCCTTGGGGGTCCCAGAAAAGGACTCGGGGGGTCCCCGGGGGTCCCAGGGGGGTGTCCCCGGTGGGGTCCCGGTGGTCGCGGGGGTCCCGAGGGTCCCAGAAAGGCACTCGGGGGTTGGTTCCCGGTGGTTCCCGGGGGTCCCAGTGGTCCCGGGGGTCTCGGGGGTCCCAGAAAAGAACTCGGGGGGGGGTCCCCGGGGGTCTCGGGGGTCTCAGGGGTGTCCCCGGGGGTGTCCCCAGTGGGGTCTCGGGGGGGTCCCGGGGTGTCCCCGGTGGGGTCTCGGGGGGTCCCCGGTGGGGTCCCGGTGGTTCCCGGGGGTCCCGGTGGTCTCGGGGCTCCCGGGGATCCCAGAAAAGGACTCGGGGGGGGGTCCCCGGGGGTCTCGGGGGTGTCCCCGGTGGGGTCCCAGTGGTCCCGGGGTTCCCGGGGGTCCCAGAAAGGCACTCGGGGGGGGGGAAGGGGGGCGTTCCCGGGGGTCCCGGGGGTCCTGGGGGTCCCCAAGGTCCCAGGGGTTCCCGGAGGTCCCAGAAAAGGACTCGGGGGGGTGGGGTTCCTGGGGGTCCCAGGGGGTCCCCGAGGGTCCCAGCAAGGCACTCGGGGGGATTCCTGGGGGTTCCCGGGGGTCCCTGGGGGTCCCAGAAAAAGACTTGGGGGTCCCGGGGGTCCTGGAGGTCTCAGAGGGTCCCAGAAAGGGACTCGGGAGGGGGTTCCCGGGGGTCCTGGGAGTTCCCGGGGGTCCCAGGGGGTTCTCAGGTGTCCCCAGAGGGTCCCGGGGGTCCCAGAAAAGGACTCAGGGGGGGGTTCCCGGGGGTCTCGGGAGGTGTCCCCGGGGGTCTCGGGGGTGTCCCCGGTGGGGTCCTGGGGGGGTCCCGGTGTCCCCGGGGCTCCCGGGGGTCCCAGAAAAGGACTCGGGGGGGTCTCGGGGGTGTCCCCGGTGGTGTCCCGGGGGGGTCCCGGTGGTTCCCGGGGATCCCAGAAAGGCACTCGGGAGGTTCCCGGGGGTCTCGGGGGCATCCCCAGTGATCCTGGGGGTCTCGGGGGTCCCAGAAAAGGACTCAGGGGGTGTCCCCGGTGGGGTCCCGGGGGGGTCCCAGTGGTTCCCGGGGGTCCCGGCGATCCCAGAAAAGAACTCGGGGGGTCCCAAGGGGGTGTCCCCGGTGGGGTCCCGGGGGGGTCCCGGTGGTCCCAGGGGTCTCCCCGGGGCTCGCACCTCCTGCAGCACGCGGCGGATGCCCTCGGTGGGCGCGTCCCGGTAGGCCGGGTCCTCGGAGAGCAGCTTGAGGACGCGGACGCGGCCGCCGGGGCACCGAGCGAACACGTCCGTGAAGGTCCCGCCGCGGTCGATGGCGAACTGGAACCCGGAGGGGGCGGCCATGGCCCAACCGGGACCGGAACCGGGACCGGGAAACCGGGAAGGGAGCGGGAAAGGAGCGCGGTGAGCGGTCCGGCCCGGGACAAGGTCAGCGGTGACCGGGCAGGGGTCAGCACTGCCCCCTGCGTCCGGTCAGGGCTCGGTGCTGGCCGGTTCGGCCCGGTTCGGCCTGGGTGCTGCCCGGGTCGGGCTCGGTGCTGCCCGGTTCGGGCTCGGTGAGGTCCGGTTCGAGCTCGGTGAGGTCCGGTTCGAGCTCGGTGCTGCCCGGGTCGGGCTCGGTGAGGTCCGGTTCGGGCTCGGTGCTGCCCGGTTCGGGCTCGGTTCTGCCCGGTTCGGGCTCGGTGAGGTCCGGTTCGGGCTCGGTGCTGCCCGGTTCGGGCTCGGTGCTGCCCGGTTCGGCCTCGGTGAGGTCCGGTTCAGGCTCGGTGCTGCCCGGTAAAGGTTCGGAACCGCTCGGGGAGGGTTCGGAGTTGTCCGGTGAAGGTTCGGAACCGCCCGGGGAGGGTTCGGTAGTGTCCGGACCGGGCTCGGCGCTGTCCGGTGAAGGTTCGGAACCGCTCGGGGAGGGCTCGGCGCTGCCCGGACCGGGCTCGGCGCTGCCCGGTGGAGGTTCGGAGTTGTCCGGTCAAGGTTCGGAGCTGTCCCGTGAAGCTCCGGCCGTGCCCGGTTCGGGCTCGCTGCTGTCCGGTGAGGGTTCGGTACCGCTCGGGGAGGGTTCGGTACCGCCCGGTGAGGGTCGGGCCCTGCCCGGTTCGGGGTCGCGGTGCCGCTCCGGTCCCGCTCGGTCCCGAACCGGCCGAGAGGGCGGGGCCTGTTTGGGGGCGGGGCCTGTTTGGGGGCGGGGCCTGCAGGGGGCGTCACCGAGACCCCGCCTCCGTGGGGGCGGGCTCTCTGCGTGGGGGCGTGGCCCACATAGGGGCGTGGCCTCTAGTGTACCTCCATTGGGGCGTGGCCTTACGCCAGCATTACGTCACGGAGGGCGGAGTATCGGGACGAACGGCTGACGGGGGCGTGGCTTCGGCCGCGCCAGCGTCGCAGCACCGGCGCCTCCCATTGGCGGGCGGCTGGCGCGGTGCACGCCGGGAGTTTTAGTCCGCCCCTCACGGCGCCCAAGGGCAGCTGGCGCGGCGCACGCCGGGACTTGTAGTCCGTCCCCTCACACGGTGCCGGCGGCGGGAGCGGCAGCGGGGAGCGGCAATGGCGGGGCTGGAGTTGCTGTCGGACGCCGGGTTCCGGGCCGACGGGCGGTGGCCGGAGGAGCTGCGCAAGGTGCGGGCCCGGCTCGTGCCCCCCCCCCCCTCAGTGTCCCTGACCTCCCCTCACGGCGCGCAAAGGCGGCTGGCGCGGTGCACGCCGGGAGTTGTAGTCCGTCCCCTCACAGGGCGCAAGCGCGGCGCGCGGTGCACGCCGGGAGTTGTAGTCCGTCCCCTCACGGCGCGCAAGCGCGGCGCGCGGTGCACGCCGGGAGTTGTAGTCCGTCCCTCACAGCGCGCAAGCGCGGCGCGCAGTGCACGCCGGGAGTCGTAGTCCGTCCCCTCACGCGGTGCCGGCGGCGGGAGCGGCGGCAATGGCGGGGCTGGAGCTGCTGTCGGACGCCGGGTTCCGGGCCGACGGGCGGCGGCCGGAGGAGCTGCGCAAGGTGCGGGCCCGGCTCGGGGTGCTGGCGCGGGCCGACGGCTCGGCCTACCTGGAGCAGGGCAACACCAAGGTGCTGGCGGCCGTGTACGGCCCGCACGAGGTGAGCGGGGCCCGGGGCTGCGGGATCCCCCCTCAGGGCTTGGGACCCCCCCCTCAGTGTCCCTGACACCCCCCTCAGGGCTTGGGACCCCCCCTCAGGGCTTGGGACCCTCCCCCCTCAGGGCCTGGGACCCCCCCCTCAGGGCTTGGGACCCTCCCCCCTCAGTGCCCGGGACCCCCGCTCAGGGCCTGCGACCCCCCCTCAGTGTGGGACCCCAGACCCATTTAGAGACCCCCCCAGACCCATTTGGGGACCCCCAAAACCGGGCCCCAGGACCCCCAGACCCATTTGGGGACCCCCAAAACCGAACCCCAGGACCCCCAGACCCATTTAAGGACCCCCCCGACCCATTCGGAGACCCCCCAGACCCATTTGGGGACCCCCAAAACCAAACCCCAGGACCCCCAGACCCATTTAAGAAGCCCCCAGACCCATTTGGGGACCCCCAGACCCATTTGGGGACCCCCAAAACCAGGCCCCAAGACCCCCAGACCCATTTGGGGACCCCCAGACCCATTTGGGGACCCCAAAACCGAGCCCCAGGACCCCCAGACCCATTTGGGGACCCCAAAACCGAACCCCAGGACCCCCAGACCCATTTGGGTACCCCCAAAACTGAACCCCAGGACCCCCAGACCCATTTAGTGACCCCCAGACCCATTTGGGGACCCCCAGACCCATTTAGAGACCCCCAGACCCATTTGAGGACCCCCAGACCCATTTGGGGACCCCCAAAACCGAGCCCCAGGACCCCCAGACCCATTTAGGGACCCCCCAGACCCATTTGGGGACCCCCAAGACCCCCAGACCCATTTAGGGACCCCCCCAGACCCATTTAGAGACCCCCAGACCCATTTGGAGACCCCCAAAACCGAGCTCCAGGACCCCCACCCCCATTTGGGGACCCCCAGACCCATTTGGGGACCCCAAAACCGAACCCCAGGACCCCCAGGCCCACTTAGGGACCCCCAGATCCATTTGGGGACCCCCAAAACTGAACCCCAGGACCCCCAGACCCATTTGGGGACCCCCAAAACCAGGCCCCAAGACCCCCAGACCCATTTATGGACCCCCCAGACCCATTTGGAGACCCCCAAAACCGAGCCCCAGGACCCCCAGCCCCATTTGGGAACCCACAGACCCATTTGGGGACCCCCAAAACGGAGCCCCAGGACCCCCAGACGCATTTGGGGACCCCCTGACCCATTTGGGAAACCCCAAAGCTGAGCCCCAAGACCCCCAGACCCATTTAAAAAGCCCCCAGACCCATTTGGGGACCCCCAAAACCGAGCCCCAAGACCCCCAGACCCATTTAGGGACCCCCAGACCCATTCGGGGACCCCCAAAACGGAGCCCCAGGACCCCCAGACCCATTTGGGGACCCCCAAAACCAAACCCCAGGACCCCCAGGCCCACTTAGGGACCCCCAGACCCATTTGGGTACCCCCAAAACCAGGCCCCAAGACCCCCAGACCCATTTAGGGACCCCCAGACCCATTCGGGGACCCCCAAAACCGAGCCCCAGGACCCCCAGACCCATTTGGGGACCCCCAGACCCATTTGGGGACCCCCAAAACTGAACCCCAGGACCCCCAGACCCATTTAGTGACCCCCAGACCCATTTGGGGACCCCCAAAACCGAGCCCCAGGACCCCAGACCCATTTATGGACCCCCAGACCCATTTAGGGACCCCCAGACCCATTTAGAGACCCCCCAGACCCATTTGGAGACCCCCAAAACCGAGCCCCAAGACCCCCAGACCCATTTGGGGATCCCCCAGACCCATTTGGAGACCCCCAAAACCGAGCCCCAGGACCCCCAGGCCCATTTGGGGACCCCCCCAGACCCATTTGGGGACCCCCAAAACCGAGCCCCAGGACCCCCAGACCCATTTGGGGACCCCCAGAGCTGAGCCCCAGGACCCCCAGGCCCATTTGGGGACCCCCCCAGACCCATTTGGGGACCCCCAGACCCATTTGGGGACCCCAAAACCGAGCCCCAGGACCCCCAGACCCATTTGGGGACCCCAAAACCGAACCCCAGGACCCCCAGACCCATTTGGGTACCCCCAAAACTGAACCCCAGGACCCCCAGACCCATTTAGTGACCCCCAGACCCATTTGGGGACCCCCAGACCCATTTAGAGACCCCCAGACCCATTTGAGGACCCCCAGACCCATTTGGGGACCCCCAAAACCGAGCCCCAGGACCCCCAGACCCATTTAGGGACCCCCAGACCCATTTGGGGACCCCCAAGACCCCCAGACCCATTTAGGGACCCCCCCAGACCCATTTAGAGACCCCCAGACCCATTTAGGGACCCCCAGACCCATTCGGGGACCCCCAAAACCGAGCCCCAGGACCCCCAGACCCATTTGGGGACCCCCAGACCCATTTGGGGACCCCCAAAACTGAACCCCAGGACCCCCAGACCCATTTAGTGACCCCCAGACCCATTTGGGGACCCCCAAAACCGAGCCCCAGGACCCCAGACCCATTTATGGACCCCCAGACCCATTTAGGGACCCCCAGACCCATTTAGAGACCCCCCAGACCCATTTGGAGACCCCCAAAACCGAGCCCCAAGACCCCCAGACCCATTTGGGGACCCCCCCAGACCCATTCAGGGACCCCCAAAACCGAGCCCCAGGACCCCCAGGCCCATTTGGGGACCCCCTCAGACCCATTCGGGGACCCCCAAAACCGAGCCCCAGGACCCCCAGACCCATTTGGGGACCCCCAGAGCTGAGCCCCAGGACCCCCAGGCCCATTTGGGGACCCCCCCAGACCCATTTGGGGACCCCCCAGACCCATTTAGAGACCCCCCAGACCCATTTGGGGACCCCCAGACCCATTTAGAGACCCCCAGACTCATTTGAGGACCCCCAGACCCATTTGGGGACCCCCAAAACCGAGCCCCAAGACCCCCAGACCCATTTAGGGACCCCCCAGACCCATTTGGGGACCCCCAAGACCCCCAGACCCATTTAGGGACCCCCCCAGACCCATTTAGAGACCCCCAGACCCATTTGGAGACCCCCAAAACCGAGCTCCAGGACCCCCACCCCCATTTGGGGACCCCCAGACCCATTTGGGGACCCCAAAACCGAACCCCAGGACCCCCAGGCCCACTTAGGGACCCCCAGATCCATTTGGGGACCCCCAAAACTGAACCCCAGGACCCCCAGACCCATTTGGGGACCCCCAAAACCAGGCCCCAAGACCCCCAGACCCATTTATGGACCCCCCAGACCCATTTGGAGACCCCCAAAACCGAGCCCCAGGACCCCCAGCCCCATTTGGGAACCCACAGACCCATTTGGGGACCCCCAAAACGGAGCCCCAGGACCCCCAGACGCATTTGGGGACCCCCTGACCCATTTGGGAAACCCCAAAGCTGAGCCCCAAGACCCCCAGACCCATTTAAAAAGCCCCCAGACCCATTTGGGGACCCCCAAAACCGAGCCCCAAGACCCCCAGACCCATTTAGGGACCCCCAGACCCATTCGGGGACCCCCAAAACGGAGCCCCAGGACCCCCAGACCCATTTGGGGACCCCCAAAACCAAACCCCAGGACCCCCAGGCCCACTTAGGGACCCCCAGACCCATTTGGGTACCCCCAAAACCAGGCCCCAAGACCCCCAGACCCATTTAGGGACCCCCAGACCCATTCGGGGACCCCCAAAACCGAGCCCCAGGACCCCCAGACCCATTTGGGGACCCCAGACCCATTTGGGACCCCCAAAACTGAACCCCAGGACCCCCAGACCCATTTAGTGACCCCCAGACCCATTTGGGGACCCCCAAAACCGAGCCCCAGGACCCCAGACCCATTTATGGACCCCCAGACCCATTTAGGGACCCCCAGACCCATTTAGAGACCCCCCAGACCCATTTGGAGACCCCCAAAACCGAGCCCCAAGACCCCCAGACCCATTTGGGATCCCCCAGACCCATTCAGGGACCCCCAAAACCGAGCCCCAGGACCCCCAGACCCATTTGGGGACCCCAAAACCGAACCCCAGGACCCCCAGACCCATTTGGGTACCCCCAAAACTGAACCCCAGGACCCCCAGACCCATTTAGTGACCCCCAGACCCATTTGGGGACCCCCAGACCATTTAGAGACCCCCAGACCCATTTGAGGACCCCCAGACCCATTTGGGGACCCCCAAAACCGAGCCCCAGGACCCCCAGACCCATTTAGGGACCCCCCAGACCCATTTGGGGACCCCCAAGACCCCCAGACCCATTTAGGGACCCCCCCAGACCCATTTAGAGACCCCCAGACCCATTTAGGGACCCCCAGACCCATTCGGGGACCCCCAAAACCGAGCCCCAGGACCCCCAGACCCATTTGGGACCCCCAGACCCATTTGGGGACCCCCAAAACTGAACCCAGGACCCCCAGACCCATTTAGTGACCCCCAGACCCATTTGGGGACCCCCAAAACCGAGCCCCAGGACCCCAGACCCATTTATGGACCCCCAGACCCATTTAGGGACCCCCAGACCCATTTAGAGACCCCCCAGACCCATTTGGAGACCCCCAAAACCGAGCCCCAAGACCCCCAGACCCATTTGGGGACCCCCCAGACCCATTTGGAGACCCCCAAACCGAGCCCCAGGACCCCCAGACCCATTTGGGGACCCCCAGACCCATTTAGGGACCCCAAAACCGAGCCCCAAGACCCCCAGACCCATTTAGAGACCCCCAGACCCATTTGGAGACCCCAAAACTGAGCCCCAGGACCCCCAGACCCATTTGAGGACCCCCAGACCCATTTGGGGACCCCCAGACCCATTTAAGGACCCCCCAGACCCACTTAGGGAGCCCCAGACCCATTTGGGGACCCCCAGACCCATTTGGGGACCCCCAAAACTGAACCCCAGGACCCCCAGGCCCACTTAGGGACCCCCAGACCCATTTGGGGACCCCCAGACCCATTTGGGGACCCCCAAAACCGAGCCCCAGGCCCATTTGGGGACCCCCCCAGACCCATTTAGGGACCCCCAGACCCATTTAGGGACCCCCCCAGACCCATTTGGGGACCCCCAAAGCCGAGTCCCAAGACCCCCAGACCCATTTAGGGATCCACCAGACCCATTTGGGGACCCCCAAAACTGAGCCCCAGGACCCCCAGACCCATTTGGGGACTCCCAGACCCATTTAAGGACCCCCCAGACCCATTTAGTGACCCCCAGACCCATTTGGGGATCCCCCAGACCCATTTGGGACCCCCAGACCCATTTGGGGACCCCCCCAGACCCATTTAGGGACCCCCAAAACCAAACCCCAGGACCCCCAGACCCATTTGGGGACCCCTAAAACCGAATCCCAGGACCCCCAGACCCATTTATGGACCCCCAGACCCATTCAGAGACCCCCCAGACCCATTTGGGGACCCCCAAAACCAAGCCCCAGGACCCCCAGACCGATTTGGGGACCCCCAGCCCCATTTGGGACCCCCAGCCCGTGCTAACCCCATCTCTCCCCCAGGTGCGGGGGTCCCGCTCCAAAGCCCCCCCGGACCGGGCCCTGCTCTGTTGCCGCTGTAGCTCCGCCCCCTTCGCGGGGGGAGGGGAGCGGAGGCGCCGCCCCCCGCCGGGGGGTGGGGGCAGGGCGGGGGAGCGCGCGCTGCTGCTGCGGGGGGTCCTGGAGGGGGCGGTGCTGACCCAGCTCTACCCCCGCTCCCAGATCGACGTGCACGTCCAGGTGGGGCTGGGGGGGATTTAGGGGGTCCTGGGGAGGTTTAGAGGGGTTTAGGGGGTCCTGGGGGGGTTTGAGGGGGTCCTGGGGGGTCCTGGAGGGGGCGATGCTGACCCAGCTCTACCCCCGCTCCCAGATCGACGTGCACGTCCAGGTTTGGGGGGGTTTGGGGGGGTCCTGGGTGGGTTTGGGGGGGTCCTTGAGGGGATTTGGGGGGGTCCTGGGGGGGATTTGGGGGGTCCTGAGTAGGTTTGAGGGGGTCCTGGGGGGGTTTAGAGGGGATTTGGGGGAGGTTTGGGGGGTCCTGGGGGGGTCCTGAGAGGATTTCAGGGGGTCCTGAGGGGGTTTAGAGGGATTTAGAGGGGATTTGGGGGTCCTGAGTCGGTTTGGGGGGTCCTGAGGGGGTTTAGAGGGGGTTTAGAGGGGTTTAGGGGGGTCTTGTGGGGGATTTGGGGGGTCCTGGGGGGGGGTTGGGGGGTCCTGGAGGGGGCGGTGCTGACCCAGCTCTACCCCCGCTCCCAGATCGACGTGCACGTCCAGGTTTGGGGGGGTTTGGGGCGGATTTAGGGGGTCCTGGGGAGGTTTAGAGGGGTTTAGGGGGGTCCTGGGGGGGTTTGAGGGGGTCCTGGGGGGTCCTGGAGGGGGCGGTGCTGACCCAGCTCTACCCCCGCTCCCAGATCGACGTGCACGTCCAGGTGGGGCTGGGGGGGTCCTGGGGGGGTTTGGGGGGGTCCTGAGGGGATTTGGGGGGGTTTTAGAGGGGATTTGGAGGGGGGTTGGGGGTCCTTGAGGGGATTTGGGGGGTTTAGAGGAGATTTGGGGGGGTCCTGAGACGATTTGGGGGGTCCTGAGAGGATTTGGGGGGTCCTGGGAGGGTTTAGAGGAGATTTGGGGGGGTCCTGAGGGGATTTGGGGGGTCTTGAGTAGGTTTGGGGATGTCCTGAGGGGGTTTGGGGGGGTCCTGGGGGGGATTTAGGGGGTCCTGGGGGGGTTTAGAGGGGATTTGGGAGGGTCCTGAGAGGATTTGGGGGAGATTTGGGGGGTCCTGGGGGGGATTTGGGGGGTCCTGGAGGGGGCGGTGCTGACCCAGCTCTACCCCCACTCCCAGATCGACGTGCACGTCCAGGTGGGGCTTTGGGGGGGATTTAGGGGGTCCTGGGGGGGTCCTGAGGACATTTGGGGGGGTTTAGAGGGATTTGGAGGGGGGTTGGGGGGTCCTTGAGGGGATTTGGGGGGTTTAGAGGAGATTTGGGGGGGTCCTGAGAGGATTTGGGGGGTCCTGGGGAGGTTTGAGGGGGTCCTGAGAGGATTTGGGGTGGATTTGGGGGGTCCTGGGAGGGTTTAGAGGAGATTTGGGGGGGTCCTGAGGGGATTTGGGGGGTCTTGAGTAGGTTGGGGATGTCCTGAGGGGTTTGGGGGGGTCCTGGGGGGGATTTGGGGGGTCCTGGGGGCGGGTCTGGGGAGGTTTAGAGGGGTTTAGGGGGGTCCTGGGGGGGTTTGGGGGGTCCTGGAGGGGGCGGTGCTGACCCAGCTCTACCCCCGCTCCCAGATCGACGTGCACGTCCAGGTTTGGGGGGTCCTGGGGGGGTCCTGAGGGGATTTGGGGGGGTTTGGGGGGGTCCTGAGTAGGTTTGAGGGGGGTCCCGAGGGGGTTGGGGGGGTTTGGGGCATCCTGGGGGAACTTGGGGGCATTTAGAGGGGATTTGGGGGGGTCCTGAGGGGGTTTGAGGTGATTTGGGGATATTTCAGGTGGGTTTTGGGGTGATTTTAGGGGTTTTTGGGGTGTTTTGTGTGGTTTTGGGGGCTGTTTTGGGGTGATTTGGGCTATTTTAGCTGGGTTTTGGAGTATTTTAGGTGATTTTTGGGGTATTTTAGGGTCTCCCTGACCCCCTTTTCCCCTCCCCAGGTGCTGCAGGTGGGTGGGGCCGAGCTGGGGCTCGTGGGATCAGTGGGATTTTGGGGTGATTTTAGGGGTTTTTGGGGTATTTGTGGTGTTTTGGGGGTGATTTGGGGGGTTTTTAGGGGCTGTTTGGGGGGCATTTGGGGATATTTTAGGTGACTTTGGGGTATTTTATGTGGTTTTGGGGTTTTTTTTAGGTGATTTTGGGGTATTTTAGGTGATTTTTGGGGTATTTTATGTGGTTTTGGGGTTTTTTTAGGTGATTCTGGGGTATTTTACGCGGTTTTGGGGCATTTTAGGTGATTTTGGGCTATTTTAGGTGATTTTGGGGCTATTTTAGGTGATTTTGGGGCTATTTTAGGTGATTTTGGACATTTCACCCCCGTTTCCCCCTCAGGTTCTCCAGGCAGACGGCGGCGAGCTGGCCTCCACCATCTCGGCGGCCGGCCTGGCGCTGCTGGACGCCGGCGTGGCGCTGCGCGGCGCCGTGGTGGCCGGATCGGCCGGACTGGCCGAACCCGCCATGGCCGGATCCCCCGTAGCCCTGAGCGACCTGAGCGCGGCCGAGGAGGCGGCCGGAGGGCCCCGGCTGGTGGTGGCCACGGTGGCCGGAGGGGGCAGCTGGCGCTGTGCCAGCTGAGCGCCCGGCTGCACCGGGAGCGGCTGCGGCCGGTGCTGGACGCCGCTCAGGCCGCCTGCCGCGGGCTGCAGGCCGTGCTGGACGGCGTGGTCAGGGCCAGGCTGCGCCAGGACACGGCCTTGGAGCAATGAGTGACCGCGCCAGGACATCGCCATGGCAACGAGTGACCACCCCAGGACACGGCCATGGCAATGAGTGACCACCCCAGGACACGGCCATGGCAGTGAGTGACCGCCCCAGGACATCACCATGGCAACGAGTGACCACCCCAGGACACGGCCTTGGAGCACTGAGTGACCGCGCCAGGACACGGCCATGGCAGTGAGTGACCACCCCAGGACACGGCCTTGGAGCAATGAGTGACCACCCCAGGACATCACCATGGCAATGAGTGACCACCCCAGGACACGGCCTTGGAGCACTGAGTGACCGCGCCAGGACACGGCCATGGCAGTGAGTGACCACCCCAGGACATCAGTATGGCACTGAGTGACCACCCCAGGACACAGCCATGGCACTGAGTGACCGCCCCAGGACATCAGTATGGCAATGAGTGACCACCCCAGGACATCACCATGGCAACGAGTGACCGCACTGACCACCCCAGGACATCAGTATGGCAATGAGTGACCACCCCAGGACACGGCCATGGCAGTGAGTGACCGCCCCAGGACATCACCATGGCAACGAGTGACCACCCCAGGACACGGCCTTGGAGCACTGAGTGACCGCAGTGACCACCCCAGGACATCACCATGGCAACGAGTGACCACCCCAGGACACGGCCATGGCACTGAGTGACCACAGTGACCACCCCAGGACATCACCATGGCAACGAGTGACCACAGTGACCACCCCAGGACATCACCATGGCAACGAGTGACCACCCCAGGACACGGCCATGGCAGTGAGTGACCGCCCCAGGACATCACCATGGCAACGAGTGACCACCCCAGGACATCAGTATGGCAGCGAGTGACCGCAGTGACCGCCCCAGGACATCACCATGGCAACGAGTGACCACAGTGACCACCCCAGGACATCACCATGGCAACGAGTGACCACCCCAGGACACGGCCATGGCAGTGAGTGACCGCCCCAGGACATCACCATGGCAACGAGTGACCACCCCAGGACATCAGTATGGCAGCGAGTGACCGCAGTGACCGCCCCAGGACATCACCATGGCAACGAGTGACCACCCCAGGACACGGCCATGGCAGTGAGTGACCGCCCCAGGACACGGCCGTGGCAGTGAGTGACCACAGTGACCACCCCAGGACATCACCATGGCAACGAGTGACCACCCCAGGACACGGCCATGGCAACGAGTGACCGCAGTGACCGCCCCAGGACATCACTATGGCAGCGAGTGGCCACCCCAGGACATCACCATGGCAACGAGTGACCGCCCCAGGACACGGCCTTGGAGCACTGAGTGACCGCAGTGACCGCCCCAGGACATCACCATGGCACTGAGTGACCGCAGTGACCGCCCCAGGACATCACCATGGCAACGAGTGGCCACCCCAGGACATCAGTATGGCAATGAGTGACCGCACTGACCACCCCAGGACATCAGTATGGCAGTGAGTGACCACCCAGGACATCACCATGGCACTGAGTGACCACCCCAGGACATCAGTATGGCACTGAGTGACCACCCCAGGACACGGCCATGGCAACGAGTGACCGCACTGACCACACCAGGAGCACTGAGTGACCACAGTGACCACCCCAGGACACGGCCTTGGAGCACTGAGTGACCGCAGTGACCGCCCCAGGACATCACCATGGCAACGAGTGACCACCCCAGGACACGGCCTTGGAGCACTGAGTGACCACAGTGACCACCGCAGGAGCACTGAGTGACCACCCCAGGACACGGCCTTGGAGCACTGAGTGACCACACTGACCACCCCAGGACATCACCATGGCAACGAGTGACCACCCCAGGACACGGCCGTGGCACTGAGTGACCGCAGTGACCACCCCAGGACACGGCCATGGCAACGAGTGACCACAGTGACCACCCCAGGAGCACTGAGTGACCACACTGACCACCCCAGGACATCACCATGGCAATGAGTGACCGCCCCAGGACATGGCCTTGGAGCACTGAGTGACCACCCCAGGACGTCACCATGGCAACGAGTGACCGCCCCAGGACATCACCATGGCAACGAGTGACCGCCCCAGGACATCAGTAGGGCAGTGAGTGACCACAGTGACCACCCCAGGACATGGCCTTGGAGCACTG